>OU343221.1:3672950-3744616 GCA_910596185.1 Chrysanthemum makinoi | reverse complement strand
TGTATATTCTATATTGATAGGTTTATTCTTATCTTGTAAAGGACTCCGTGTGCTATAAAAGGAGGTCCTAGGTCATTGTCTTAGGTACTAAGTTTATTATCTACGTACTTATAGCTTCAAGGTGTAACCCTAGTGATAATCAAGATCACTCGTATTATTTATCAATAATATTGGAGCTTAATCTTTGTGTTTAATTTGTGTTTACTTGCAACACATCATACAATCCGTCTTCTAAGTATTACTAAGTAAATTCCGCGTGCTTAATAATATCATACAAAATATCATTGACACAAGGTGTGTGTCCAGATCCATCATGTTGTTTCTATTAAACTAAAAGAGACTAAAAATTATAATGTGTGGTCATGTGCTATGTTGTTGACCCTTGAAGGCAGAAATAAAACTGGGTTTATAGATGGTACTTGCACTAGATCACATGTTGATGAAGTTTTAGGGAGACAATGGGACAGAGTTAATACTGTTGTATTGGGATGGATTTTGAACTCCATATCAGAAGAATTGTTCTTGGGTCAAATTTTTTCAAAAAGGGCTTATGATGTGTGGACTGAATTAAAAGAAACTTTTGATAGAGTTGATGGTTCAATTACTTTTAATCTGCATCATAAAATCAATTCTCTCGCCTCAAATGTATGTTCTGTATTGCCGTAATGACTTTAATAAACCGAAAGCACTTTGTGAAAATACCAATAACACAGATAGATTATAATAATTAGATGATTTGCATAATTAGACCCACTGAGGAATTCATGATCGATACGCATCAAAGGCAATTGAAGCGATGGAAATTGATACTGATGAAATAATTAATTGATTTATAGATTTAATAGGGCTTATTGTTGATTCAAGTGCTAACCAAAGATCTTACATATACCTATAAATGCTAGTTAATGATTGATATTTTCAAACTTGAATCAAGGTTTCTCATCCCAATGGACTCCTGAGGCTTTAATCACTAAGGTTGGAAATATGATTCTAACTAGACATTTAACCTTATATGATGTAAATTGGGTTGTTCCGTAATATTGTGTTAGTCTAATGTCTGTTCATAAAGTGGCTGGAGACAGTAAGTTTGTTATTGCTTTTGTTGAGTTACAGTGTTATGTTTTACCCCAGGATTTGAGGGGAATGAGTGTGCTAGGGATTGGTAAACAAAAGGATGGATTGTATTACTTTGATGGAAATCAAGGTACTAACCTAGGATTTGAGAATTCTAGCCCTACCTGTAATTTGACAAAAAACTTATGGCATTGCAGGCTTGGTTACCCTTCTGATCAGGTCTTGTCTGTTTTAAAAGGTGAAATCTTTTTTGAAAATGAAACTGAAATTGAACCTTGTAAAGTCTGTCAAAAGGCTAAACAAACTAGAGAGTCTTTTCCTTTAAGTGACCATAAAACCACATGTCTTGGTGATATTATGCATGTTGACCTTTGGGGTCCTTATAGAATTAAAAGTAAAGAAGGATACATATTTTTTCTAACTATTGTGGATGATTTCACCAGGGCTGTTTGGGTTTATCTGCTTAAGTATAAGCATGAAGTGTTTGATTGCATTCAATTTTTTTATAACCTGATTAAGACACAATTTGAGAAGAGTGTTAAGATTTTTAGGAGTGACAATGGTACCGAGTTTGTTAATAATTAGTTTAATAAATTTTGTGAAGATAAAGGCATTGTGCATCAAACATCTTGTGGTTTTACTCCTCAACAGAATGGGGTTGTAGAGAGGAAACATAGGCATCTTTTAAATGTAGCTAGATCCCTTATGTTTCAGGGGGGATTACTTCTCTTTTTGTGGTCTGAATGCATTCTAACTGCCACTTATTTGATTAACAGATTGCCTTCCTCAGTGCTAAATGGAAAGTCTCCCTTTAATCTTGTTTTTAAAAGAATACCTAATCTAAATCACTTAAGAATGTTTGGTTGCTTATGTTTTGCTACTATTCTTACCAGTCAAGATAAGTTTAGTAGTAGAGCAGAAAAATGTGTTTTGGTTGGGTATTCTAATTTTCAAAAAGGCTACAAGCTTTATATTCTTGAAAGGAAACAATTTATCTTTTCTAGAGATGTAAAGTTTTTTGAAAAAGTTTTTCCTTTCAAGATTAAAGACTCTTCTGTTGCCCCTGACCCTCTCAGTCAGAATCTAAACCATGTTAATTTCTTTGATGAAATTACTAGTGAAGACTCTGACACACCCAATGATGATAATAAGCCAAATGGTACCCCCTATGGGTAATATAAATCAAAATGATCATCAGCTGGGTGATGGCAGCAACTCCCAGCACTTGGATAGCCCAACAATTGACCAAAGAGAGGATGAATTGGGGCATTCTCCTAGTTCCAATGAGGTTACCAGTGCTGGTGAGAGGGCTGCAACACCAATTGGTGTGAGTGCTTCTGAGGGTGACCTTAGTCCCTCTCCTGAACAAGCAGCAGAAGTTGGATTACATAATAATGGTCAAACTGTTTTAAGAAGAACTGGTAGAACATCAAATTTTCCTAACAAATACAATGATTATATTGTTGATTCAAAAGTTAAATTTGGTCTTGAAAAGTTTGTGACTTATGCTAAACTCAAAAATGATACTTTATGTTTTGTTATTGAATTGAATAAGAGTTTTGAGCATAAAAATTATTGGGAGGCTTGCATGTATCAGCACTGGGTAGATGCAATGAATAGTGAGATGGAAGCTTTGTATAGAAATGACACTTTTGAAATTGTTAAGTTACCTGAAGGCAGAAATGCTATAGGTTGTAAATGGGTTTTTAAGATAAAATATAAGTCCAATGGTGAGGTAGATAGATATAAAGCTAGACTTGTAGCTAAGGGATATAATCAAAAGGAAGGGGTTGACTTTGATGAAACTTTTTCACCTGTTGTGAAGATTGTTACTGTTAGATGTCTCATTAATTTAGCTGTTCAACAAAGTTGGCCTATATTTCAGCTTGATATCAATAATGCCTTTCTATATGGTGATCTACATGAAACTGTCTATATGTCTTTGCCTGATGATTTTTTTGATGCTAATGATAAAAGAGTTTGTAGACTTAAAAAGTCTTTATATGGTTTAAAAAAAGCACATAGACAGTGGAATGCTAAGTTAACCAGTGCTTTGCTTGAGAATGGTTTCATACAAAGTAAAAGTGACTATTCCTTGTTTGTCAAGAATGATTCAGGTAATATTGTTGCTTTACTTGTGTATGTTGATGATATTATTGTTACTGGTAATAACTTGGCTGAGATTGAAAGTTTTAAAGTGTTTCTTAAGTCTAAATTCCAGATTAAGGATTTGGGAAAACTTAATGTTGCATTTAGTTGAGGGGAAATACTCTTGTTTTCTATAAAATGTTTTGTGGAAAACAAGGAAAACATATATCGCGTTCAAATCAACGTTTTCCAACAAAATATTTTGCAAAACACAAATCCCCTATTTCCTAACTTAACAAAGAAAATTACAAAACAAATTTTTAGTTGTTTTCCTTGTTTTCCTTTGTAACCCTCAACCCTCCCTCCCTTTCTTCAAAACAGAAAATAGAAACATCAACTAAACGTGTTTTCTATATTTTCGAGTGTTTTGTGGAGATTAATTCTGGGTATTGAAGTGATTGAAACTGATAAGGGTTTGTGTTTAACTCAAAGAAAATATTGCTTAGATTTGCTTTCTGAGTTTGGTTTACTGGCTTGTAAGCCATCTGCTATTCCTTTAGAACAAAGTGTTTATATTTCTAATGAACCAACTACTACTGATCCTGTTTTGGACAATATAACTGAGTATCAAAAGCTTATTGGGAAACTGATTTACTTAACACATATTAGGCCTGATATATCATATGTTGTACATTGTTTGAGTCAGTTCATGCATAAACCACTTAACTCTCATCTTAAAATTGCACTTAAGGTTTTAAGATATTTAAAGGGATATCCTGGAAGAGGGATTCACATTGTTAAAAGCTCTTTTGAAAATCTTGAGACTTATGTGGATGCAGACTGGGCCAAGTGTGTGGTTACTAGAAAATCGCCAGGATTTTGTATATTTCTTAATGGTTCACTAGTTTCATGGAAAAGTAAAAACAAAAACACCTTTCTAAGTCTAGTGCGCAGGCTGAGTATAGAGCAATGGCCTCTGCTACTTCAGAAATTGTTTGGGTCTTGAAAGTTTTAAAATGTCTAAACTGGGAACATTTTTTGCCTGTAAAACTGTTTTGTGATAGTCAGACTGCAATTAAAATTACTGCTAATCCTGTCTTTCATGAGAGGACAAAACATTTGGAAATTGCCTTACATTTTGTGAGAGAAAAGATTTTGGGTGGTGTTATCAAAACGGAAAAGGTTCAGTCTATTAACCAGATAGCTGATATTTTTACTAAAGATCTTGATAAGCTGCAACATGAGAAACTGGTTTCTAAACTTGGTCTTTAAGATGTGTTTCAGGTTTGAGTTAAGGGGGGATGTTAAAATATAACTCAAATACTGAAACTTATATTCTAAGGACTAATGTTGCACTTTTACATTCTCAGTTTAAAGCTTATGTGAAGTTTGGCTTAAAGTGGAAGATTAATGAAAGATGAAGGGGCTTGTGGTGCTATATCTGGAAAGATGAAAGTCAACTATATATGGTCAAGGCTATATAAAGACTTATTCTGCTTAGGGTTTCTCATTATCTCATCCATCTCTCAAGTGAAGATTGCAGTTGATCTTCTCTCAACCAAAACTATTAACTCGTTGTTTCTAAAATTGCTTTAGAGTGATTGTGAGGATATTTGTGTTGTAAAGACTATTGATAATTAGTCAATAGCCTTCCATCTGAGTAGCAGTGAGAAGGGTTGTGTGGTATTCATTTGATTGTGATTCTTGTGATATTTCTGGGTTGTTCTGATTGAGATCAGTTACTTAGATTCAAGATCTGTTGTTGGTTTAAATTGTGTTTTCCTACATATCATTGTTCGATTGTTGCATCGTATTTGTATAAAAATAAGTCACACACTTTCTCATATACATGTAAAGATTTTGGTTGATAAGACAAATTAAAACTGATAGCAGTTGAATGTTATCTATTTCTTTTTTTGAAGTTTAAATGCAAGCACAAGAACATATAAAATTAAGTTACAAAAACATCTGGACTCAATGTAACTATAACGAAACATGAAAGGTGTAAATTGTATATTTAGATACAGGATTCTTTATATCTTTAAAGAATTTATACATATTTTTTTTCCTTAAACCATAAACAAGAACCCTAGGTCGACCATGGCACTCGAAGATGAACATGATCGACCAAAGAAAATTAAAACATCGTATTTTCCAACTGAGATCATTGTTGAAATTCTCAGTAGGCTTCCGGTGAAATCGCTGTTACGCTTTAAGTCTGTTAGCAAATCATGGTGCTCTTTCATATCGGATCCTTGTTTCATTAAATCCCATGCTGTTAGCTTATCAACTAGCGACATTAGCAATGCGCACCATCGACTCATTATCCACAATGTGACGAATAAAAATTTCAAAAGCTGTTCTCTGTATGATTTGTTGTTTGAGAAATCTGTTAATGAGTTAGAACCTTGTTTTCCGTTGGAACTCACTTGTAACCCTCATCTTCAAATCATCGGGTCTTGCAATGGATTGATATGTGTTTTGAAGTTTCTAACTCCGATTATTTACAACCCTAGTACTAGAATAATGAGTGAGTTACCTAAAGTACCTAATGTGTCTTATGGTATGATGCATGGTTTTGGGTACGATGAGTCTACAGATGATTACAAAGTTGTTATGACCAACCGTAACAATGTTTATATATTTTCTTTGAAAACTGGAACTTGGAAGAAAATAGGTGATTTCCTTCATGGTCATCTATTCTCTAATAGCAAAACTCAATGTTATGCATCTGGTATATTTTCAAACAGAGCTCTTCATTGGGCGAGTGATAATCGAGACCTTGGGCAATGGACAATAGTTTCTCTTGATCTAGCAAAGGAGACATATTGTGAAGTTTTGCAACCTGTGTATGGTGAAGATAAAAAGAATTTGAGTTTGGGGGTTCTCGGACAATGGTTGTGTGTCCATTGTAGCTCTGATATAAGTTGTGTGTTGGATGTATGGGTGATGAAGGTTTATGGTGTGAACGATTCATGGACCAAATTGGTTCTCCCGTATCCGAATGACTTTTTTTCGGTTGATTATGTGGTGCCTTTGTGTATCTCAAAGGATGGGAAGGTGTTGCTGCGATTTGAGTCGGAATTTTTTGTGTATGATATACACAATAGTTCCTCTACTCAGATATCCCAGAACTTTGATAGATGGGATGAAATATGTATTGTTTCTGAGAGTTTGGTTTCACCATGTTTTCCCCATATTCAGAATGGGAGCGGGTCAAGTGTAATGGAAAATGCTATAATTTGAAACGGTGCCCCGTTAGTGTTTTGCCACTTTTATTTGGCTTTGGTTGCAAGTCAAGTGAAATCCTCTTAATTGTCATAATATTGCAGCAATTTCCTTTTTATATTTGAATTTTGTACTTTGGAATGACCTTCCAAATTTGGAACTTCCCTTTATAGGGGACACCTTTTGTTAAGCTTTGAACATCATATAAATACTCTTGTTTAAGGTGTGTGTTGTGCGTTGTTTTGTGTTTGCAAATACTTCTGTTTACTGCACCACCCCGGCCTTGAGGCCTTGGTGATATAATTGACCCGATTTGGGTTGAATCTGGCTGTGAGGCTGTCTGTCATTCACATTGGTCGAGAAGATTCAGAACTTTGATATTTGGTCTCAAGCATGTACTCTCGTTGATAGTTTGATTTCGCCTTTTTTAATTTGGCTCACCATTTGTTGTAATAAAATGAGATGCATGGGCCTTGTTACAGCTCGACAACGCTACCCATTCTGCCCCCTAATCGTGTATTTAGTAGCAATGAGTCATTGTTCAAGTTACATTTTTCTTAGATATATTATGTTTTTAAAAAGGGATAAAAACCTATGGGATCTTTATTGGTTTCAATTTGCGCTATTTGGAAAAAAACTTTCAACATGAAGTGGAGACTTGAGTAACACAAAAGGTAACCGTTTAATGAATATCATGCACATCGCTCTCTCCATAAGGTTTACCAGGTTAACCTCCTGTACTTGATCTCTCATTTCAAATAAAATCCCGATTGCCATTCCCATTCCTTAAAAGTTAAACCATACAAAGATAAACTACTACTCCTAATAAACTTTTTTTTATTGTTAGATACATAATAAAACATTTTAAGAAATCATTTTTTAAAGAAGCATCAACTTTTCAATTTAATATAATTGAGGCAACACAAAAAGCTAATTTCATAAAATATTTTAACTAGCAATTGCAAAAAACGAAAAGACATTACAATAATGTAGAAAACTATATGTTTATCCACTATTTGGCCTATCATTTTATAGCAACCTTGTCTATTTTGGCCATGGGGCGATGTGGGATGTGAACATAACTGTTTACTCTTCGAAAAAAAGAACCAGCATTGTTTTCAATTGGACACATTTCAACCATGCCATCTAACAAAAAGACAACCTGCAAGGGATGAGATTCACGGATTCAAGATGTCGTTGTTGTATTAGCATATGGCATTCTTGACGATATAGTTTCTTATGTCCCGAGAGCTTGGAATGCATTCTTAAGGTGAACAAAATATCGTTGAAATATTGGGATCATTATTGTCCCGAATTTTTTTAGCATGATTTGCGAGGGCACATGCATAGTTACCCCATTGGAGTCACTTCAGATGCAGAGGTGACTAACTTCCCCGGGTCCATGTTCTTTCCGAACACAAAGACCTGGGTTTTGGATTCAATTCAGTCTGCAAGTTGGAACTAATAAGCATCAACAATCCTATAGCTAACTTAATGTCACATACGCTAAACAGACACATAATATAGCATAAGGAGGACCCCCCTTCACCGTGTCTATAAATCTTTAGATACCCTTAGAATCGAGAGCTAGACTGTTCAATATCAGTTCCCTTACCATTAAAACCAGTTTGGTCCTTCACTTAGTGATTCACGTTTAGCTTGTTGCATAAAGAGTAGCATTTCTTTCACTTAAAAGTACAAATTCTTACACCTAAACTCCAGTTTTGAACTGAACTGTTACTTCTTATATACCAACCGAGAACTGGGCTTACATAACCATCGGTGGTCTGCGCATATCCTACAAAAAGTTCCTTTCTCGGGTGTTTGAGATTGCTTAAGTAGGTTTAGTTAATGTGCTAGTTACTTGCTCTAAAAACCAGCAATTTCTATCCAAACACAAAAACTGCTTATCTGCATTTAAAAGACCAGCAGATGCGCAATTGAATAATCGATCCCAAACACAAATTTTTGCAGCTTTTAAACATAGCGTCACACTCTCCTACAACCTATAACAACTCATATTCATAATTCTATAATAAGTTAACCAATATATCACTTCCTAAACACATATATAATTATAACAAACTGGAGTAATAAAAACTGAAAACAACCACATACAAAACCTTTTCCGAAACTACTCTTCCACCAATAGCCTAGTTATTTGCCTAACAGATATTTAAACACAGACTAATTCATAAGAAACTAAGTAAAATCATAATACTAAAAACCGAAGAAACCGCTACATACGAGCATTTTTCAAAACTCCTCCACTCTTGCCTTATTCTCATCTTCCATTGCCTCAATATTATTGTACTTTCCTTCTTAACCGCCTTTATCTTCACCAATCACCACGTAGTCTCAACTGTTGGAAATGTATATATTTACAAACATGTGAATGTCCGGATTCGAACTCGTGACCACGGGATTGCACACATTAGCGAATGAGAATTAAAGTTAATAATTAATGTTTATGTTTACGATTAATTATTGCACATTAAGTCCGGTTAACGATCGTTAAGTATTTAACGGAAAATGACTAACGACCGTTAAAATGAAAAGAGAAGGACTAGAAATGGAAGACTTGGAAAAAGTTATGGGTTCTCTTTGGGCTTGTCTACATGGCCGGCCAAAGGGTAATGGGTTTCAACCCAATACCTAACTTGTTCCCAAAGTTTCCTACTAGTATATAAAGAGGGTTAGGTTCTAGGGTTTCATACACTTATGCATTGAATTAACCCTAGATCTCTCCTCTCCTCTCTCTAGTCTAATATTCGTCCAAGCACCCCATTTGTAAGGGAGTTTGGTTTCGTTTTTCTTAAACGAGGACTTGTGTTAGATCTAGCAATCGCTGATTCGTTGGTTAATTGTGTACAAGAACGGGGTTGTAAGACATTATTCTTACACCAATTAGTACTTCTTTGTTTTGCTCGTTCAAGGGATTTGTAATTCGCAAGAGGTACGTTACGCATACTTTCAGTTAATTAATTAATTTGTTATGATCTTTAAGTCTTCCATCGTACTCTTGATGTCTTTATGTTTTATTGTATTTTATATATCATAAACTCAACATCAACGCGCCTTTGATAGGCTAGATTGAGCTTGTTTCGGATTGTTTTAAGAGGTCGAGGTGTTTGGTGGTTGTTGTGGTGGCTGAATGTGGTGTTGGTTATGTGTATAGGAGTGTCGCCATTGATGATGCCGGAAAATGAAAACTTGCATGTGTTTTGGATTTTAAATTAGAGTGTCACATATTCAGTAAGTTTTGAATCTAGGGTGTCTTTTGAAACTTTCAAATTGCCTTATCAGTAAGTTAAATTGAACAAGTTTGTTTAATTACTTTTAACCTTTTTAAATAAAAGAAAATATATGCTTTCATCCCACATAGGTTAAGTAAAAGAAATGTTACTAGTTTATATATTAAGGTGACTGTTTTAGTAGGGACTTTTCCTTACTATATTTGATGGTTTACATCAAATTTTAATAGTGACTTCTTAAAGGAACATCCAACTATTTCACAGAAATATTTATTTATTTTTCTATATCAGAATGCATAAATGCTTAGTTTTATTACATGGAATGAAATCATAAATATGCATCTCCAAGAACCAACAATACTATGGTATGGGTTTAGTCTCAGCTCGACCATGAACCGAATTCACCTTTTGTAGTAGCTAGCGATTCAAACCTTTTGTTACTTGAACAGCATATTTCATTGACCACATTGCTAACCTCAATGAATCATTTAAACATAAAACTAATCAAAACTATAAAAACCAAAAAAGAACATGACATACAAGCATCTTCGCAACTCCTCATTCGCCACCTCCCTCTCTACCACTCTCAAGCCTTTAGCTTTGCTCCTCTCCTCACCTTCAATCATAACAATATAACAATGTCTAATAAGTAAATGAATGCACGTGCGACGAAATTGTTTGTGTATCAACAATGTTTGTATGTCTTGTACGTATGATTTTTGTATAATTAATAACGGAATGTGCTTCGTTATTTGACAACTTTATAGTTGGTGTTAATATAAATGAAAATCAAAATGACAGTTGAATGACTCGTAACAATGCAATGTTGTTCTGATAGGAAATAAATTTTACTCTTTAACTTCTTAAAACTGATTTATCAAGCATTCCTCATATAAACTACTGATTATTTATTATAAGAATCGCATAGTTGCAACAATTATAAATTTGGAAACAAAAGGAGCCATGTGTCCAGCAATGGTAATAACTAATAACGCTATACTTTCTTATAAAGAAAAGAAAAAGGTATGGTTTCATCCCACATAGGTCAAGCAAAAAAATGTATATTTATATATTGAGTATTGCTTGTCCAAGTTGATATCAATGCATTGTTATCGTTAAGGTATAGGCGGACTTGTGGTGCTATTAACATCACAGGCCCGGAAAATTTTAACGATAAATTTGGATAAGTCGTTAACTTTTTTGTGTTTTTTTAATTGTAGATTGCCTTAATTTTTAATTTGTAGGTTTTATAGAATATAAATAAGTATAGTAACACATGTTAATTGGTTTAGAAACTATTTCATTAGAATTAGTTACAGTGTTTTTTTAATTGTAGATTGCCTTAATTTTTAATTTGTAGGTTTTATAGAATATAAATAAGTATAGTAACACATGTTAATTGGTTTAGAAACTATATCATTAGAATTAGTTACATTCTCAAACTGGTTCATTGTCGTACCTTAGTTACCAAGTCGGGACATACTCCGTAATATGTAGAATTACCAAATAAGTTACATTCCAAACATTTAAGCCAGTGACAAAAATTTGATAATCATGTATCATCACTATGTTTGGAAACATTATTAAGTTGTACCTTTAATGACTTACTAATCTTAGTACCTTGCCATCGTGACCCTCATCAATGAATGATTAAACCAGATTACTTCAGTGCCTATAGTGACCCTCAGAAATTAGCATAGCCAAGACCACTTTTTTTACTAAAATTGTCTATGTTGTATCAATATCTAATCACCATTAAAGTGCTTCCTAAATATATTGTCTATACCAAATTCAACTATGATAAATCGCTCATCCATGTAAACGACAAGTATACCGATGACATATATATCCATCCTAATCTATCAATGAATATACAGGTATGCATCATGCAACAGATAAAAACCATATAAAAATTGGATCAAAACGGAATTTATATATATTCAAACCGAAAGCCAAGTCCTATAGTACAACCTAGGTGTTGGTTCGATCAGTTATTTTTTATAACTTATGAACAAAGACTTTATGCACACTAGTACAACCAATAGTGGCTCAAGCTCATCATTCTACAATCACTTCACCAATATAACAAATTTCTAAACACAATTCGTAACAAACTAACTAAACTCATAATAACAAAAACCTTAAAAACAACCACATACACGCATTTTTCAAAACTCCTCATTCACCACCTCCGCCTCCACCGCTCTCCTTGTAAGAGATTGTGAATGATTTGATATGATTGATTGTCTGATTACAATGACATCAAACCTATAAATAGCAAATACGGAACATTTTAGACACGGGCTTGGGCCCGTTACATAATAGAGGCTAACACTCCTCACCTTCAATCAACATCCTCTCCTTCGTAATCTCTACGCACTGTTGATGACTTCCGCTGAGCTTGTTTTTGGATCATTTTAAGAGGTCCAGCTGTTGAGGTAGTTGTTTCTTTTATCTTTGTTAAGATTCAAACATTTGTAAAGTGACAAAAAATCAGAATCGGTTGTCTATCTTGTCTCGTAACAAAATTCGAGAACGGATTTTCATATCATCAATCTTAAACAACAATGTCCATATCTCTTGTACGTATGATTTATGGATAATTTATAACTGAAATCGTGTCGTTATTTGGCAACTTTCTAGAAATGAAAAATAAAGTGACACATGAATGACTCGTAACAATGTAATGTTATTTTGATAGGAAAAACGTTTGAGTGTTACCTTTATTTATTATATTGTCATAATCGGCGATCACACAACCTTTATATGACAAATATACCTGAGAATATAGTGATAGGGCTTACTTCATTAAGACACATATGAACAATAGTTTTAACAATGATCACAACAAATAATAACATTAGAGGTCAGTATGTCTGGCAATGGTAATAGGGTTCGAATTGGTTTCTAATGTTTGATAAACAAAAAAGAATGTATGCTTTTATCCCACATAGGTCACGCAAAAAAAATGTGACTAGCTTATTTATTGAGGTGAGTGTTGTTTATACAAGTTGATACTAGTACACCATTATCATGCATGGTATCTATAATGTATTGATTATAAAATGTAAAAATCAATACATTCAGAAAATCAGCATGATAATTTTGTAATTGTCGTTGACTTTTTTATGTTTATTTTTATTTGTAGATCACTTATTGTTACTATTATCGATTATCATATCGTTATTGTTATAAAAGTAAATTGCAAATATATTGTATGTGTGTTGTTCAATTTTCGTGAATAATGGGTAATGACACAATTATAAGTTGCATCGGAATGACACAAAATGAGATTAGTTATTATATTAGAAAACTGTATCATAATTTTTCAATCTTTAACAATAGAAAATTTTTAATTTGTATTCAACATTCATCATACATACCAATGTCGAGGGTTGAAGAAAAGGGAGTACAGGGTCCAAAAGTGGTTTAAACGAGGGTCTAAAATAGTCCAGAATGATAAAGGTTAATTTATAGAGCTAAGCGTATAAGTATCATATTCAAAGGGTTTTTTTTTTTTTTTTTTTTTTTTTTTTTTTTTTTTAACCAAATACCAAGAAAAGGTTAACTTTATAAACAGTTTTTAATCATCGCTTGAGTGAAAGTTAAAACATTTTATAACATGAGAAAAATTCATTATATAACTCATATTTGTCATAGAACCAATCAATCAATCCTAGCCACTCATTTCTTTTATTAAAATATATTCACCCTTTTTAAAAAAATTAAATATCTTACAAACCGTTAATCGTTAATTAAAATATACTATCTTCGAGATTAAATTATCTTTCTATAGATATGATTATATTTTCGACGAACTTTTTTTATGTCCAAAAATCACATGTGATTTTACGTAATCACATGTGATTTTTCGGCTTAAATTAAAAAAAAAACTTCGTCGAAAGTATATAACAATGCATATTTATAGAAAGATAATTTAATTTTCGTCACGATGGTGTATTTTTTGTAGCTTGGAGATTTATCGTTTGCAAGATATGTTGTTTTAAAAAAAAAGTGAAAATGTTTTTTTATTTATTAAGATAAAAAATGGATGGCTATAATTGGTTGATTGGTTCTATAACAAATATGAGTTCTATATGGATCTCAACTCAACAACTTGAAGTTGTCATCCCTTTTGCAACAGAAAAAATAAAAATGAAAACTTGAAGTCGTCAAGACACTCCCGATTGACTTGTTACACATCGGGATTATGTGTAGTTATTTAGTTACCTAGATTAAATAAAAGTTAAATTTAAAACATTTCTAACAAGAACAACCGGTTAGATTTAGAAAATCCGCAGGTGACAAAGTTATGGCACTAAAGCCACATGATTAAGCTAGTTATGTATTGTTATCAAATTTATATGCAACATCTGTTAATTGGCAAGAAAAATCAAAAGTTAAAAAAGAGAAGGACGTTAATAAAGAAGCTGCTTACAATTTTATTAAAATCAAGAACAAAAAATGTTGCAGAAGATACTACACATCCATTTGAAACCATTCGAACATTTTGTCCCACATAGTAAATGATAGAAAGTCTTCTAACGTTATATAGCATACTACATATTTATTGTATGTCTTAAAGTTAATACTATGATTTCAAACCCAAGTAGTAGTCCACTCAATTTAGTGGGTTTGATATTTGAGTTTGGAAAAATTATATAAACTCTTAAGTTTTTGTAACAAATACTTCAAACTTTACTTTTCTTCTATAAGTTTACGAATAATACTCCACAATAACAAAAGATCAATACAATAAAAAGCTATAATATAAAACAAGTTTATATAACAAAAAATATATTTTAATGTCTTATACAAGCTATTTTCTTTGAGAATAATAATCCACGATGATGAAAACAATAAAAACTACTCCCTCCGTTCCTAAATAAGTGTCCAGTTTGACTTTTCAAAGTCAAACTGGTTCAACTTTGACCGTAAATATTTATTTTATATTATATAATACTTGATGAAAAACTATACCAATAAAAAATACACTTAAAACCTAATCAATTCATATATTTTGCATCAAATATTACATAACACTCGCAAAAATAAATAAGGTCAAAGTTGATCCAGTTTGACTTTGAAAAGTCAAACTGGACACTTATTTAGGGACGGAGGGAGTAGTATCCTCACTCACAAGTTGAGTATTTCCTCATGTATGGTTGATTTGTATAGTCGAGTGGTATTAGTGGAAAAACCTTTGGTTATACCAAATAACATGCCATTTCCTACGTGTAATGATATGGCGTTCAGTTTTGGCTGCTTGTCGTGTTCATACAAATTCTGAAATCGGAACATTTGCATAAGGCTAACTTATGTGACTAAAGCCACAAGATGAAGTTGGTTATGTATTGCTATCAAGTGTACACACAACATCTTGTAATTGGCAAGAATATCAAAAGTTGGTAAGTTAATGGATGAGAGGAACGTCAACAAAGAAGTCCCTTACAGTTGGATTATAATCATGAACAAAATATGTTGCATATGATACTTCACATCCATTTATTACTTCAAATTTTAACTTTTAACGGGCTAATATATGTTCCAAAAGAAGCAAATATGAATGAGAATTGCAGCATTTGCAACAAAAAACATAAAAGATGGAAATGTGTTTTGGTTTTATCCCACGTAGGTGAGTGGCCAAACATTAGTGCAGCTATAAATAAGACACCTGATGGATATGCCGTTAATTAATAGTACTTATCGTTCTAAGCCACTTTAACTTCAAAATCTCTGTCTCTTTTTAAGTTCGCTATCTTAGACTTAACAAAATTTAAAACTATAACAATGCATTTTTTTACAGTATAACCCTCATTAGTAACAGCTTTATCCATACATCACACTAGACTAGTTTCGAAAATATTTGCATCATATTCATATTAATTTTCCATCTTTTATTAAAGTCAACAGGTGATAGGGGTAAAGTTGGACTACTTGATATGTGTTTGTATAGCCCAATAATCTTTATCAACCAAATATTTATCTCAACTAAAGTTGGACCGGTTACTTAATCTTCAGAACGAATTTTTGCTCTAGATAATAGGAATATTAGCCTATTTGACTAGTGAAATAGACTATTTTATGAAGAAGTCATGAAACCATTTGAAACTTTTGTCGCACATACATAAACGGGAAAAAACCTTCCAAGCATATATCCCATAGTGCATATGCATTGTATGTCTAAGGGTGTGTTTGTTTTTTTAAAATAAAGTCTTACTAGCCTTCTTACTCTTACCAGTAAGATGAGGGCAAACGTTTTTTAGACCCAGTTAGACATATGACATCTTACTCAGTAAGAGGTGGGGGACTTGTCTTACTACCTCTTACTCGATAAGAGAAGACTTGTGTTAATATAATATATTTGGTTTATTAACTATGTTATATTTATGATAAAAAGTCTTATTTCATATTTACATAAGTTACTTATTATCGCATTGCGTTGGTTTAATAAATAAATTGCAGAAACGAGCACTTAAAATCATTCGGACATCAATTATACAAAAACAAACATTATTATTTCGTTCAGATTTAGATTTTCTAACCACCTCTTACTGGTTAGATATGGTAGTCAGATTCAGACCTAAAACATTTTAATGAAACAAACACACCCTAAATTAGATACTATGCTTTCAAAGTTGAGTTCTACTCATCCAAATTTATTAGGAGTAGTATTTAAGTTTGGAAATATGATGACTTCTTAAGTTTTCGCAACATCGACATCAAGCTTTACATTTCTTTTATAAAGGACTAGAAGGGTACTCGTACAATGCAGTGGTGAGTACCGAGTGACTTATTTTTTGTTTTTTTTTTTTATAATAGAACGTCTAAATTATCAAGAGTTTAAATAGTTAGCACTTTTATTTTCAAATTAGTATTAAATTGGTGGTTATAAGTTAAGTGATTTTTTTTTTTTTTAACAATTTTATTAAAATATATTATTATTTAAGTAGGTTACTATATGGTTTGAATGAGATTTGATTTTTAGATTTTATAATAATTTTCTAATTTTCTTTCTATAGTGATTTTGTTTATCTTAAAACTTTAAGACTTCTTTTTATAGAAAATCTCAAATGATTTATAATGTATAAATTAAAGATTATCAATAATAACTTACAATAAAATCAGTACTCTAAATAGCATGTCTCTCAGGTCAAAGTACTTTTTTTAAGAAAGGCAACATTTTATAAAAAACCCAAAAGAACAAGGCATCCCACCTCAATTAAATAAGCTAATTAAAAGAGGAAAGGACCCAAAAAGAAACAAAAAAACTAAATATACAATCCAAATCTTGACTACAAAAACTAAAACCTCAACTGGCTATCACACTAAGAAAAATACCAAAGAAGAGGACTGGTACAATCGAACAGTGAGAACTAAAACTTCAAGAGAATGATAATTCCCATAACAGTTGCAACCACCAATGAAAAGATGTAGCCAAAACCAAACTTTCACGCTATAATATCAAAATTATGAAAGTGGCCCACTGGTTGTGAATGTAACTGAAGCAAAAACAGCTGCAACAATCACCAACTGTAAATATTGAGACCACCTGATGTATCATATGAGACGATAGCCAAAAACAAACAGGAACATTAGGACACGTCGGACACACCCAATAACCCTCCCTAAAGCCTTTTAAATCTTCCATTGTATGGCCCACATATATCAATAAAAACGTATAGAACACACTTAATTGCAGGCGCAACAGATATCACTTGCAGCAAAAAAAATTAATAATAATAAAAAAAGCCACTTGCAGACCTGAACTCATAAACAGGACAAAAGCTGGAAACATCACAGACCCATATACAACTGAATCTGGGAAAGAACTGGCCATTAGTTTAACTGAATTCGACTATTCAAAGGGTTCCTCAACCAAAGTTGCCAATCTATCTCTTTATACTTTTTTGATCTTCGAACAATCTATTCGTAACTTTTTAATTGAATGTCTAGAAAAATCTTGTTTGTGCTTGATACCTTATTACCGAACACACGAGCATTCCTTTCTTTCCAAATGAAGTACCTGGTAGACCAAATTACTGAAAGGTTTATGGATAATTATTAATATTAGTATGACCGGATTCGAACTCGAGACTTCGAGATTGCACACATTACGTATGAGAATCAATGTATAAATAATTAATATATAAAACGTTGTATTTAATTACTTGATCACCTAATAAAACAATTAATCAGAGTTGGGATTTAACGGAGTTTTGATTATCGGTCGTTAAATGTCAACGGATATGAAGAAAAGCAAAGAGAAGGTTTTAGGAATCCTCTTTTGGGCTTGTTTTGGCCGAAAACTATAGAATCCCACATCGGAAACTATAGTAAACTTGACATCTACCATAAGGCTATAAATACATCCCTATGTATTCATCCTTTGGTACACTAGATTTCAATGGAAGTCCAAACTTATTCTTTCTTTCCTCTTGTTCTTGGTCGACGAGTGAATCCGCATTGTAAGGGATTTATGAGTGACCTTGAGCATAACAAAGGTGTTTGGTTAATCTATTGTGATCAAGAACCTAGCTTTTCTCATTGATTCGCTACTAATACGTGTGTACATGAACGAAGGCCCAATACACTTGTGTTGGTATTCTTGGAGGTCGAATTTAATTGGGTCGAATTGCATAAACCCTAATTTTAGGGTTTAGGGTTTTGTTCATGGTTCTTGATATCGCGGTGTTCTTGATTCGCTAAAAGGTACGCATATACTTTTAATTCGGTTAATTAATTTACAAGTATTATTCCTATTACTCACGCATGCTTTGATGATGTTTACTTGTTTATATAATTGTTATGATTAGTAAAACCCAACAAGTGGTATCGTGAGTCTAATATGTTGTAATTAATTACCGAAACACATAAAAATTGAATCTTTATGATTATCATATGCTTTTATGGTTTCCGTGGTTTTGAAAATTGGAACCCTAATTTTTTATTAATTGGGTCGATTACCCATTAATTGTTTAATTAGGTTTTATTTTTTGTAAAACTTGTAGAAACCCTAGGATTGCATGTATATTTTATGTGGTTTTAATGAATAATTGTTATGTGCCATGTATTATACGTATCTTGGGAATTCTTGAATAATTGTTATGTGGAATCCATGGTAAATACATGCATGTTTTATCATGGATTATTGATTATATGATTAAATTGTTAAGTATATATTTATCGTTAATTGTTAAGTTTATTCACATGTATTTTGTTTTGATAAATATTGAATTGGGGAAAACCTCAATATATCTAATGAATTAATTATGTCCTATGTGGTATGTGTTTTAGCTAAGACTTACGCAATCGATTCATCGATGTATGTGGCTCACGTTGTACTTGATGAAAACACGTGGAAGTCTTGGTTAACATATGCATTCTTAAACCTAGAATTGATTATTAGGGTTTTATCGAACAAATTATGCATGTGGCTAATTATTTTTACATATGTTAATTGTTAAGTTATATGTATATTATTTGAGTTCGTTTTAATTTTATTAAAGTGCCTTTTGTTTATATTGTATGACACGTTAGTAAGCAAAAAGGGTTTTTTGAGAATAGAAAATTAAATTGACTAAATAATGGCGAAATTTGATTTGTTTTCTAAGTATTAAATCTTGAACTTTTAATCGACTGATGCGATTGTACTAAATGGTTAGAACGACTCACCCAAAAGAAAAACTAGAAAGGGGTTTAAAGAAGTGCGACAAATACACCGAAAGGATGTCTAAGGTTATGCTTCAAGGCTTACCGTCCTCCTCTGGCGCTCGATTGGAGCTACCTAGTATAACTATTCTATGTACGAAGCATCTTAGTGCAAAGTTGTAAGTTTCTCAATGCATCGATTAAAACTTTGTAGAATTTAATCTTAGCAATTTAAAACTATGAGTAAGGTTTTGAAATTTGTTGTGTTATGAAGATGTATGCATGCTTCTTCATACATAAGTTTTGTTTACACATCAAAAATTGTACCCTTTTAAATTTAAGTTTATGCCATCTAATGATATGACACACTTGAAGTTGTAATTTAGTTATGTGAGACCTTAAGCTAGATTACGATAACAAGGTGAATCTTTATGTTGTGTGAGACCTCAGCTTAATGATTTGCAGTTTCTAAATTAGACAACTTAATTAAGTTAGTTAGTGAGACCTATAACTTAAGGCATAAGATGGGATAAAACATGCTTACATTTTGCATTAATTGTTTTGGCAAAATTGTAAATCCCATATTTACTAGGAATTGAAAACTTGTTTGTCAATTATTGTTCTTCGACAATTACCTATTCTATACTTTCATCACTAGCGTGATCAACCGATGTGGTGAAACTATGATAATGAGGGTCCTAGGAAAATTCTATGGTTCATATGAATATTGACCTAAGGGTATTTTATTTTCTTGAAAGATTTAATTATCGAAAATATTAAAATTGAATTTTGTTAATTCTTTTGATTGTATTAATGTAACATTAAACCGTAAACGTGGTTTTGGCTTTGGTAAATTGATCTAGTTCTGTTTTCAAACAAATGTTTGATCAAGAAAAATTTACTAAAAAACAAACATAAAATCTTTTTCATGGAAGAAGAGTGAGACTCAATCCTATTCCTTTTCATGATTGAGAAAGGTATGTTAGGAATATTAGAATTATCTAAATTCTAATATAACTCATAGCAACTTTAATAGTTAAGAAAATTGCACATCATGTTTTCCTTAAGAGATTTCATTACCCTCTGTTGGTGATTGAATTCTTATATGACATTTTAGTCAACTAGAAAACATGTTTGACATTATATGAGTTATTAAATTAGAATCTAGACTAATTACCTCAAAATTGGTAAAAGACAAACTAGTATATTTTATCTAGTTGTTTTGATTTGACCAATTAAAGGTGCTACACACCATTGTGGGGATAGTAGACCTATTAAGGAAGAAATTGCATGCTCAATTTTTCAAGTTAATAGTATGATGGATGATTCATCATCTACAAAGTAGAATACACTCTTTTATTACCTAAGTAATTGTTACGAATGGTCTTACAAAGGGGTAGCAACGTATTAAAGACGCTATTTTCACCGGTTAATGAAACACTTACAATGTTGTCAAATACAAAGGGAGTATGGTGTATTATCAATAAGACATTATTGTAACGTTGTCTAATTCAGTGGGAGTTACAAAATTTGTCATCTTGGTAGTAACTCAGATTATTTCTAGATTTTCTTGAAATAATACATTACGTTCACAAATATAGACATTCATATTCTCAAGGATAGTCATGAACGTTTCCTTGATAATTAAGTGGTCCTACATCTACTTATAATACTTATATATCTATGACACTATCATATTACTCACATAAACAAACGAATGTCATGGTGTTTATCTACTATATGATGTTGTTCTATGCACAAGTGGGAGAAGTATTTATTGTGTGCAAAGGAACAACACATATAAATATGATTAATGGATTCTCTTGAAAGAGATTAAGATTGTCTTGTTTAAAGAACATGTGTCAAGATTATAGCATAGACTACTTTTATGTCTTATGTCATTAAAATTATAGAAACACTTGAAGTTACATTTTAGGTTAAGTGAGATCTTGGCCAGATTGTAATCTCAAGGTAAATCTCCACTTGTCGGGATCTGGATGTTTTACAGCTTAAGTTGGACACTTCATGATATGACATAAATAAATAAAGTAATTTAATACTATCTTCAATATTTATGTATTTTTAGAATGACATAAATAGATGGAGTAGTATATTAACTTGAAAATTAATTAATTGAAATCACTGCGTGGTGTTCATGATAACTTTAAATTATACATGGTTATGTGTTTCTTTGTAAAGTCACAAACATGAAGTCTTTTCATTATTACAAAGACTTATAATATAAAGTAAGATATTATAATCTATGTCTTTTGACTTTGTCAAAGAATACTCATGTTATAAAGCATGCAATTGGCTTAAATATTCTATTATACCATTAAGTTGTCTTAGTTGGTAAAATAGGTAAGCCAAAAGTAATATGTTTATCTTACATATTGTTAGATTGTCTTACAATATTAATTCTAATAAAATACTGTATGTATATGGAATGTTCAGTTAGAAGAATCAAACATTTGTTATATTGTCTGATTCAAGATAACTATATCCTATTTTCTTCCAAAAGTTATCAAGGTTAAAATTGAGTATTGATTGGATATACTTAATAACACTCAAAACCTAGAAGATTAACAAGACACCATTTTAGTATGGAATGTGATGAATCACATTGAGTCTTATAATGAAGTTCTGATTTGTTAGACTACTTATGGAGTAGGTTGTTAACGAACAAGATTTACGAACTGTCAATGTGTTTTGTAATATCCCAAACGAAAACAATTTAGTGTTGTTCTAATTGCTAAAGTATTTATAGATAGTATTTATATTACAAAAGCAAGTGGAAGTTTTTTGTTTAGATCTTGAAGAGATTAAATTACAATTACAAAACACATAATCTTCTAAAATACACTAGTAAATATCATGATGAGGTCAAATCCGATAGACCTCAAGATGGTGGAATTCTCATTCATAGATCCGCAAGGATATCTCAGATATTTGATATGATGAGAAATATGAATTACAGGATTATGATAAACCTGTTAATCATAATGATATATTACCTAATATTGAATTGTGGTAAATTATTCATACTATAAATGACAAGATGCTGTTCATAAAGATAATCAACTTTGAAAACTTGGTTTATCTTAATAAAGATGAGTTTTTAAAAAAAAAAGGAAAACCCTAGTGTTTTAAATCTTTGTGTAGAAATCATATGGATAAAATTGTACATGTGTTTAATGCATAACTTGTGACAAGATTATTAATCACACTTAAGCAATTAACTGTGATTGAATATTCTTTCCTAGACACATTAAATATATAATGATTATGATTGTCATACTTATTTTCATTAATATGAAAAATGACAATGGAATATTAAAACTCTTTCATGTGTGATTGCTTTTGTGAGGACGATAAGTAATACAAATGAGTTTTATGAATTCACATAATATTTGAAAATGTACAAACTGCAAGAATCCATGAATGGATATATGCATGCATCTAGGAGATGATTCTTATGTTTAACTATTAAATCCAAGTTTTGGTTTTAAATTAAAATAAGATAATTTCTAAGTATTCCTGAAAGCTAGTGGGAGTATTATGTTTATTTTCTTTAAATCTTATATGTTGTGGTGAGTAACATTCCATCTAAGATAGATGTTAAGTTTTAGTTTGGAATGGAACTTCACATGAAAGATTTTGACAATAAAACATACAACCTTGGAATATATGTTTATTATTAATAAACATGTGCGGTAAAATAAATGAGTCTAATAGAACATGATATATCATTTGAAAAATGGATATGTAGAACATGAATTAAATCTTTGTTTGACATAAGGATTTTTCATGTACATCATGTTATTGTTGTATCATGCTTGAATGCAAGATGATTTGACAACATTGATATCTAATGAAGTTATTAGATAACTAGTGTAATGAATATTCTAATGGAATATGTTTGAATCTAGAATTACATTCCTCACCGATTTGCTCTCAAAATTCTATGGATGAGCAATACAACAATTGTTGCGGAATTGTCATAGCCAACAAACTTGAAAGTTTGGAAGGCATCAAACATTACATTGTAGATATTGAAGTTTACGAAATTTTTAAAGAGCATATTGTTGTTTGTATACAATGATGCTGGTATAATTGAGATGACACTCAATACTAGTCATGAGAGGATTTCATCATTGTGGATGGCCATATGAACTAGTTGTGCTCAACTAAAAGCATGGTTGCATTATACAATAAATAATAAGAATACTTTAAACTTTAAAATGTTTGAAAGTTTGATAGTCATAAATTAGTGGTTGAGGATGTCACACACTTTATGAAATATTATGTGGCAATATCAAGATATTTTGAATGCACACATACAAGAACTTCACTAGTTGAATTCTTGAAATAAGTATTCCCAAAATTCCAATAGATCAAAGTTAGTTAAAATTATGCCTTGTCAACAAGTATGATTGTCATCACTTGAGGCATAATTCATTAACAAGTTTTATCATGCATTGATTTATTTAGTATTTGGATAAGGGATGTTTTGAACAAATATTATTTAAATGAAATAAAATATTGGTTATGTTTATTTTTTATTTTTTTAATATTATATCCTATATTTGCATGTTTAATCCGTGAATAACTTATGTTATTCTAAAAGTCCGTTGTCGATCAATGATGTGGGAATGTCATTGAATTAAGACAAATCTGAGTTTTGGTAGAATATACTTTAAGTATATTGATGCGTAGGACATGCCAAATTCACATGATATTCAATGAATTGAATATAGGACAGATCCCAACTTTACATGATGATACTTTATGGATCTTAGTCATTAAGTATATCATGAAGTGTTTATCCTCGCTTGAGATACCGTGATGATCATGAATGAATGTGCACTTGTGTAAGATAGTCTAACGCTATCCGTAACTGGTAGTTATAAGGGCTATTTTCGAAAGTGTTACAAAGTTCATGAGTTATGTTTGTAGTCAAGAGAATTTGTTCCTTTGAATTTGTTTCAAAGCATAATACTGTTTGGGCCCCTCGTAGGATTGGCAATATGTTTGTAAGGCCTTACCCAAGATCTATCTGGAATACGTTCAGATGATTTGGTAATCTTGTTCAATCAAATACAACGAGAAACAAAATATTAACTTATGAAATGACTATATCCATATTCATAGTTAATATAGTATTAGTAACAAAATGATAAGTAAAAATGATGATTAAATGGTTTTTTCCAGGAGACCATACTCGATTCGAACTGGGGGCATTGGCGTGTTAAAGCTAGACTAACCAATGTCATTACTATATTAAGTAATATCCAAGTGGGAGCTGAAAGGTTTATGGATAATTATTAATATTAGTATGATCGGATTCGAACTCGAGACTTCGGGATTGCACACATTACGTATGAGAATCAATGTATAAATAATTAATATATAAAACGTTGTATTTAATTATTTGATCACGAATAAAACAATTAATGAGAGTTGGGATTTAACGGAGTTTAGATTATCGGTCGTTAAATGTCAACGGGATATGAAGAAAAGTTAACAAGCCAAGAGAAGGTTTTAGGAATCCTCTTTTGGGCTTGTTTTGGCCGAAAACTATAGAATCCCACATCGGAAACTATAGTAAACTTGACATCTACCATAAGGCTATAAATACATCCCTATGTATTCATCCTTTGGTACACTAGATTTCAATAGAAGGCCAAACTTATTCTTTCTTTCCTCTTGTTCTTGGTCACGAGTGAATCCCCATTGTAAGGGATTTACGAGTGACCTTGAGCATAACAAAGGTGTTTGGTTATTCTATTGTGATCAAGAACCTAGCTTTTCTCATTGATTCGCTACTAATACGTGTGTACAAGAACGAAGGGCCAATACACTTGTGTTGGTATTCTTGTAGGTCGACTTTAATTGGGTCGAATTGCATAAACCCTAATTTTAGGGTTTAGGGTTTTGTTCATGGTTCTTGATATCGTGTGTTCTTGATTCGCTAAAAGGTACGCATATACTTTTAATTCGGTTAATTAATTTACAAATATTATTCCTATTACTTCCGCTGCATGCTTTGATGATGTTTACTTGTTTATATAATTGTTATGATTAGTAAAACCCAACAATTACCGCTTGCCAAACACGTGAAAAATATTTAGGAACACTAACGTTTCCATTTGATGAAAAAAATTCATCAATAGAGAAAGCGTTAATATTCCCAACCTTCCACCAATTAGAAATCTTTTCCCAAACACTCATGGCTAAATCACAAGTGACTAAGCTATGCCATTACATGTCTCCACAAAATTATTAAAACTTGGACAAAGGGTCGAGTCCAAATCAACCCCATCTTAGCTTGGATTTACATCAGGTCAAAGTACTTTCATTATCATATCTTTTGCATATTTTCATACAATAAACGGCACTCATGATTGATCTAGCTTGATACACCATTTTAGTTTTTTCTAATTGGTATGATACACGATCACAAACAACAGTGTAAATTCAAGAATTTTGATATAACTTAAGTAAGATATGTATTAACATTTTAAATTAAATTGCTTATTAATCATTTCTCAATATATATATAAAATTTTGGATTTACATAGAGGTGAAATTAAATTGCTTATTTATCCAAAAGTTATGTCATAACTAATTTTACTATTCACCAATATGCTATTCGTTTGGGCTCGTGAGCTTAATCGAGCTCGATATCAAAATATTGGGCTCAAGCTCAATTATTTAGCGAGCTTTATATTAAGCTCGAGCTCGTGAAGGCTTGGCTCGTTTCGAGCTTTTATCGATCCAAGCTTGAGTAGCTAACGAGCGTTTACATCTATAAATAAATTGAATAACGCTAAAAACACACAATATTAACACAAAGAGTTGTCATAATGTGATATGCCAAAGTAAATTCAAAATATATCTCATCGTATAAATGTTTTTGTGTAAAAATTGCGTGGTTGTAGACTTCTAGGCTGTAGCCTTTTTTCAAAATTTTCAACTAAATTAACTACAAATCATTATAATTAAAAAGTAGATTTAGAATTAAAAAACATTTTGTTAATGTTTTGGAAGTAATCAAGAAGATTAATAAGAAAGAAAAGTGAAGAAAATGAGTTGAGGAAAGACAAAAGTGAGCGGATTGTTGTATTGTTTTGTACGATTTTTTTAAGGTTTTACTTTCGGTTCATTTTTAAACTGTATAAACAATTTTTAATTCTCGCTTCAATGAAAGTACAAGACATCTAAAAAAAAAGAACACCTTGAAGATTTATATTTTTGTAAGTTGTATTTGGTTCAATTATTTAAAGGACCAGAGTTGTCTTTTCTCTTGTGTACCTTGAAGTCTACACGACACTAGAGATTGACATGTTACAAATCAAGATTGTATGAAGTCGATACTAAATTTTTACCTGTAATATTTTTACAATAACTGAGCAGGTAATGTCTGTTTCATTGTTCGTGTATCTGTAAACATTACAAAAGACTAACAAAGGGTCAATCAATGAAGGGGAACCAACGACTCTCGGGTTGTTCCTTTTGAAGATCCTCTTCCTTCTATTAAACCATTAACGACAAAATGTTGCAAGGGATGCCTCACATCCATTACTAACTTCAAAATCAAATAATTGACGAACTGATATATGTTCTAACATGAAACATAAACTTAAAAGATGGAACTAAGTTTTGGTTTTGTCCCACATTGATAAATGTGTGAAAATCTTCTAATCTTATATACCATGGTGCATTTGAAATGTATGTCTTAAAGTTAAATACTATTCTTTCAAAGTGAAACAATTCAATCATTTCCTTGTGGCCTTGGTTGTAGTGTTTGAGTTTGGAAAAAATTGTATAAGCTTTGAAGTTTTTGTAGCAGAAACTTTCAAATTTTACTTTTCTTTTATAAAGATTAACAATAATAATCCACGATTACAAATACAATCAGTGATTAACAAAATGTTTAATATGCGTATTCCCAAGCATTCAATAGGAAGATTTGTATATTTTCTTTGTTGAATCTTCTTATTAGATGCTCACTAATTATGAGAAAAAATGGTCAATCTATGCAATAGTATTGGATAATTTAAGTACATAAATAATCTCAACAACTAAGCTCAAATCGAGTTTACTCCGATCAAGCATAAATTTAACAGATATCTTTGAGCTATTCCAGCTGCACAAAAAATCAACGAGTCATTAATTGAAGGGGAATCAACGGCTCTCGGGGTTGTTCCTTATCTGGTCCTCTTCCTCTTATTTCTTTTCATCCGGCTGAATTGAGGGAATATATTGGGCCTTCTACTGAGATTAGGTCTCTCTCATTGCTGTCATATATACGGTATACAACATTTCTTTCAACCGCATATTTTGACTTCGAGATAACAAAGTAAAGATGATGCTTAATTTTTAAATTTTATTTGATCTCTATGGCGAGAACATTGAACCAGTAACTCTCCTAACAACGACCCTCGAGAACAAGGTAGTTCAACCATGTTTAATTAACTCTCTTGATATTGTCGATCTTTTATTTTATTCTTGTGGAGAATATGGGTGATAATCGTTTAATTGATTTCAGAATTATTGGTCATAAGAAAAGAAAACATATATGTGCTTGACTAAGACGAGCAATATAAACATATATTGTTCAAGGTAATATTTGAATCTAGTAGGGTTGTGTTCATGGTCATCATACTAATCCACTTATTTTATTTTCTATAAGATAACTTTATGCTTAAAACAGCTTTACTAATTCATAGATGATCATGAGGCGATTTAACTTTAATAACTTAAAAGCTTTACTACTTCATAGATGATCATGAGTTTTGGTTTTATATCCCACATAGGTGACTGAACAAGCATTGGTGGAGTTTATAAGTAAGACCATCGAGATATCAAACATGGGATCCGTTGAAATGCTGAATGGAACTTATAAAGGCCACTTCAGCAATTTCACGGGTTCTTTTTTTTTTTTTTTTTTTTTTTTTTTTTTTTTCTTCTGGGATATCAAATATGGATGTGTCAATCCTTTTCTGGATTATCAAATATGAACTTGTTAAAATGTTGAATGGTACTTATAGTCATTAGCTACTTAAGCGTTTTAATCACATCGCTTTTTTACAGAGCGGTACTTATAAAGGCCACTTCAGCAATTTCACGGTTTTTTGTTTTTTTTCTTCTGGGATATCAAATATGGATGTGTCAATCCTTTTCTGGATTATCAAATATGAACTTGTTAAAATGTTGAATGGTACTTATAGTCATTAGCTACTTAAGCCTTTTAATCACATCTGGCTTTTTTACAGAGCGGCACTTATCTTTATAAGCCTCTTCAACGGAAAAATTATATCAACTCTTACGTTTTTGTAACATAGCATATGAGTTCAGAATAATTATATTAACTCTGTTTTCTTAACAAAGACTTCAAGCTACACTTTTCTTTTATCATGCTTTACTTTTATTTAATAATTATAATCCACGATGACAAAAACCATAAAACTAGTATCCTCACTTACAAGTTGAATATTGACTCATGTATGATTGATTTGTATAGTCGAGCAGGATTAGTGGAAAAAGCTTTGGTTATACCAAATAACATGCCATATCCTACTCGTGCAGCGATATGGCATTCACTTTTTGCTTCTTGTCGTGTTCATAAAAATTTAGATATCAGAATATTTGTATATGGCAAACTTATGCCACTAAAGCCACAAGATGAAGTCGGTTATGTATTGCTATCAAGTGTATACGCAACATATTGGCAAGAAATATCAAAAGTTATGAAGTTAATGGATGAGAGGAACGTCAACAAAGAAGCCGCTTACAGTTGGATTTTATCAAAAACAGAATATGTTGCATAGGATAATTCACATCCTTCAATTACTTCAAAGTTTAACTCTTAACGAGCTAATATATGTTCAACATGAAGCTAATACGAATGAAAATTGAAGCATTTGCAAGAAAAACTTAAAAGATGGAAATGTGTGTTGGTTTTGTCCCACATAGGTGACGAGCAAACATTAGTGCAGTTTATAACAAAGCCACTCCAGCATGGAATGCCTTTTCTCTTTGTATATTCGTCATAACTTAGTGTGTTAGACTTACCATTTCATGCATTTTGTGACGGTATAACCTTATAACTATTTTAGTCATCAATAGAAAACCTATATTAGTATATTGTTTTGAAAAGGCAATGGTTCATATTTTTATTCATTGTTTCCTTAAGCAATGATTAGAAGGAACATCATGGGTAACACATGGCGATTCATCGACTTTGAAAATGCGAATATCAACTCAAGTAAAGCTGCATAAAGACTATTTGTAACTTCTTTTTCCATGGCTGCATAAAGTTTAAAAACACCTCTCAGAACCACGAAAGGGCTATGAGGATCCATGGAAAAAATACATTACATGCTTAACGGGGATTGAACTCGCGTAAAGCATTTGGTTTGCAAAACTACGTAACCACTAAACCTATAAGGTCTAGAACAAGGTTTCCCACGTAGTTTGTTGTCGCACAATAGGCTTTAATATGACGATGTCGCAAGCTGAGTTGCCAAATGTGTCACTAATTTAACATAGTAAAATATGTGTTTGCATTTGCGATATCCTTTATTAACCAATTTTGAGGATAGTTGGACTAGTTACTTAATGTTCGGAACGATGTTTTATTGTACGTAGATGATAGGAGTATCAACCTATTTGATTAGTGAAATAGAGACTTACTATTTTATGATGAAACCATTGAACCTTTTGTCCCACATAGGTAAATGAGAGAATATCTTCTGAGGTTATATACCATAGTGTATTTAGAGTATATGTCTTGAAGTTAATAGTATGATTTGGGGCTTTTGAAGATGACACATGCCTCTTTAGAAAGTCAAAAAATTATATGAAATCTTAAGTTTTTGTGCAAAGACTCCAAGCTTTACTATTCTTTTACAAAGATTAAGACTAGTAATTCTAGCATCCTCACATGGAGAGTATTTAGGGGGTGTTTATTTTTTCCATATGAGCCACTTAATGAGTGGGCCCAACCCTTTTTTCCTCTTAATGGGGGGAGTTACAAAAAATGTTCTCTTTATAATAAGTGGCTCATATGGAAATGCCACACCACTTATTTTGGGGCTTTTGAAGATGACACATGCCTCTTTAGAAAGTCAAAAAATTATATGAAATCTTAAGTTTTTGTGCAAAGACTCCAAGCTTTACTATTCTTTTACAAAGATTAAGACTAGTAATTCTAGCATCCTCACATGGAGAGTATTTAGGGGGTGTTTATTTTTTCCATATGAGCCACTTAATGAGTGGGCCCAACCCTTTTTTCCTCTTAATGGGGGGAGTTACAAAAAATGTTCTCTTTATAATAAGTGGCTCATATGGAAATGCCACACCACTTATTTTAGTAAACAAGGCCTTAGTCATATGTAGATCAATATTTTCAAAGACAATTTTATTTGACTACAAATTTAAAAGGTTGCCCTCTGATATGTATAGCACATAACAAAATTTAAATTTGCAGTTTACTTAACTTTATTGTGGAGCCTTATACCTGTTTCGGTAGAAAGATTATAGAAAATTGAGGTCTAAATATATATTACACTAGCTATCAAAATTCAACAAGGTTATTAGGACCTAGCCAAGGGTCATTATTGGAAAGGTAACTAACGGCTCTCCGGTTTCTCCTTGTCAAAATCCTCGTAATTAATCTTCTTAATTAATTTACTCAAACAAATAATGTAGCATTGGTAATCATTTCCCTGACGAGACTTGCCTTCACGCCCTATGCTTAGTGAGATGCGAAAATAAGAAGCATTAACTATTTATAAAGTTAAAAAAAACCTAGAAAAAAAGTGTTCACAGATCAACTCAACTTGTTACCCGTATTGACCCAATATCGTTGAATACATACAGCCTCTACATGGAAAAAATTCATGGTTAATTGGATCAACCCCACTTGTTACTCATATTGACCCAATTTCGTAAGCTGGATTACAACTGAATTCACATTCGTTATCCAAGGGGCAAATCAAGTATCACAAATTGTGCGTGAAAAGTGTTGGTTAATAAATCAATTGCCGACCACGTATTGCAGACCCAAACAGATTAATTTACTGGCAATACTAATCACATAAAACATCCTTGGACCATACAAGTCAATTTATCTTACCAGAACGTGCATTTTTGAAAGGCAGTTAGAACTCAGACCAGGATGGCACGATAGAGAGCACAATAAAAACGATAGCATAAAAACCTTACATCCCTTTGATATTTCCTCCAGTGTCAGGGACACCTCGTTCATGCACTAAAGTTTTTATATTAGCTACCAGATGCCTACTCTTTCTTTCCTAAGAACCCTAAAAACCATTAATAAACAAAGTCTGGCCTTTAACGATAGCATAGTATGAAGCAAGGAAGTGATGAAAGTGACAAGGACAAAGAGAATATATAGTTTGAATGCCAGCAGATATGCACACTGTTTTTTGTTTTTGCAACTTACCATTGAGTCACTACAACCAATTTAATGATTTATCTGTAGTTCTAAGATTACTATAAGTCTTATTCAATTCCATAAAGCCTTCAAGTGATAAAAAGCTCAAGATTACTTACCTCAAACTGTTCATACCTCAAATGAAAGTGCTCCTGTTTCAGATATGTACGGGTGATTCGAAATGCTTACTAGAACAACTTATTTGCTTATTTTGGATTTTGTGTTTGTATGTCAGTTTAGGGTGACTTAAGTTGTTTTTGGTAAGTAGCTTAAGATGGTTTACCTCAAACTGATTGTTCTTTACCATATATGTCTTTTTCTATAGGAAATCAAATACGGATGTGTTAAATGCTGAATGGTACTTATAGTCTTAAGTAGCTTCACCTTCTTTACCATATCTGTCTTTTACTCTCCGATGTAAAATATGGATGTGTTAAAATGTTGAATGGTACTTATACTCATAATCCACTTCAGCCTTTAATAATATCTGGCTTTTTCCCGAGTGGTACTAATCTTTATAATTGCCTCTTCAGCGGAAAAATTACATCAACTCTTATGTTTTTGTAACATAGCATACGAGTAAAAAAAATTATACTAACTCTTATGTTTTTGAAACAAAGACTTCAAGCTTTACTTTTCTTTTATCAACCTTTACTTTTCTTTAAGAATAATAATTCACGATGACAAAAACAATAAAAACTAGTATCCTCACTCACAAGTTGAGGATTTACTCATGTATGGTTGATTTGTATAGTCGCGCGGGATTAGTGGAAAAAGCTTTAGATATACCAAATAACATGACATTTCCTACTCGTGCAACGATATGGTGTTTACTTTTGGTTGTTTGTAGTGTTCATAAAAATTTAGAACTCGGAACATTTGCAAATGGCAAACTTATGCCACTAAAGCCACATGATGAAGCTGGTTATGTATTGCTATCAAGTGTATATGCAATATCTTGTAAATGACAAGAAATATTAAAAGTTAGGAAGTTAATGGATGAGAGGAACATCAACAAGGAAGCCGCTTACAGTTGGATTACAATCAAAAACATATTATGTTGAATAGGATACTTCAGATGCTTTAATTACTTTAGAGTTTAACTCTTAACGAGCTAATATATGTTCAACATCATGGACAATGATTCATATGTTTTTTATTGGTTTGCTTAAGCAACTGATTAGAAGGAACATCATGGACACCGCATGGCGATTCATCAACTTTGAAAATTCAAATATCAACTCCAACTAAAGCTGCACATAAACTATTTGTAATTTATTTTTCCATGGCTGCATAAAGTTTAAATACAATTCTTAGAACGACGAAAGTGCTACAGGAGTCCATGGAAAAAATACATTACATGCTTAACGGGAATTGAACTCGCGCCAGGCATTTGGTTTGCAAACTACTTAACCATTAAACCTATAAAAGAGGTCTAGAAGAAGGTTTCACACATAGACTGTTGTAGCGCAATATGCTTTAATATGACGATGTCGCGAGTTGGGTTGCCAAATGTGATACTCATTTAACATAGTAGAATATGTGTTTGTATTTGTGATTTCTTTGATTAGTGAAATAGATATTTGCTATTTTATAATGAAACCATTTGAACCTCTTGTCCCACATAGGTAAATGAGAGAATATTTTCTAAGATTATAGCCATGGTGCATTGAGAGTGAATGTCTTAAAGTTAATTGTATTCTTTGGGGCTTTTAAAGATATCAATTGAAAGATAGACTGCAAGTATGCATAATTAAGAGGTTGCCCTCTAATATGTATAGCATGGAGTAAAATGTGTACTTTACTCAGCTTTATCATATATCAATTGAAAGATCGATCGCAAGTATGCATATTTAAGAGGTTGCCCTCTAATATGTATAGCACCGAGTAAAATGTGTACTTTACTCAACTTTATTGTGACGCCTTATAACTGTTTTGACTTTGAGAAAGAATAAAAGAGAGTAAGGCCAAATCATATTCAGGATCAATTGCATACACATGATTTTACTATACTGTATGAAACAAAAGTCCTCAAAACACAGCTGTTTGCTTATATCCATAGCCTTTTGCTGATTTAGCAGCTATACTAAAAGTGAAATAAATAATGTTCTTAATGAATTTACTCAAATAAATAAGAGTTAATTGCAATGTTGGTCCTTGTGGTTTGGCCAAATTGCAAGTTTGTCCCCAAAACTTTAAAAGTGCAGCAAATGTCCCCATTTTGAAGTTTAGATTGCATTTTTGGTCCCTGGATAACGTTAAATGACTAAACTACCCTTTGTCTTATTCAGAAAAAAACAAGGGTAATTTGGTCACCCAGACTTCAAAATAGGGACTGTCGCTGCACTTTCAAAGTTTTAAGAACCAAACCTGCAATTTGACCAAACCATAAGGACCAAAAATGAAATTAACTCAAAAAAAATGTAGCATTGGTAATCATTTCTCTTAAACAACAAATACTTACACACAGTTCCTAATGAGACTTGCCTTCACGCCCTATGCTTAGTGAGATGTGAGAGGCAAAAGCATTAACTATTTGTATAAGTTCAAAAACCTGGACAAAAAAGTGTTCGCGGGTCAACCCAACTTGCTACTCATTTTGACCCAATAATGTTGAATACATACTGTTTGATGATAGGTTAAGGCCCAAACTTAATTGAAGGTTTGGGTCAATTAATATTAGGGTTTGATATGCTTGTTCAATAAGCTATGTATTCATTATAAATACATATCGACTCTTTATTATGTGGACACACAAAACATATCAATAAATATATTTTTGTTATCTTTCATGGTATCCGAGCTCTAGGTAAGATCCACCTATAAAATTTACATCCTCCGGTCATCGGCTAGTTGCCGGTGAACCGGAGGGATCACAATAATTTTTGTTTTATTTTTTATTTTTTAGGATTTCGTTTTTCGTATTTAATACATAAACCCTAAACCCTAGCCGTCAAAACACACACAATATGATGAGTTGCCTTCAATCAACTACATATTTTTCTTCCTCATCAAATTGTTTTCATTGTTGAAGATCATTGTCGTTGACAACAAAGTTGACCACCAAATTGCCGCTCCCCCTAAAGGCAAAGTAAGTCATGACGTAAATAGCAAACGTCATAAAAAAAATGGAGGAAACCACGATGCAATATACAATTATGTCACCAAATACAAGTCCATCTCCGTACACATGAACAACAAAAAAAGATGAGAAAAGAAAAGAAGCATAGAAGAAAAAGGTGATTTCAACAATTTATCCAGTTTGTACGTCCGAGAACCTCTCGTTCAAACTGCAAGGGAATGTTAGATGATAGGTTAAGGCCCAAACTTAATTGAAGGTTTGGGTCAATTAAGATTAGGGTATGGTATGCTTGTTCAATAAGCTATGTATTCATTATAAATACATATGCACTCTTTATTATGTGGACACACAAAACATATCAATAAATATATTTTTGTTATCTTTCACATACAACCTCTACAGGATGGTAATTGGACAACACTCGAAGCTGTAATCCTCACTCTACTTCTCTAATAGTTGTAATTTAACATCTTAGAAAACTCGTAAGTTGGATTACAACTGAATTCACATTCATTATCCAAGGGGCAAATCAAGTATCACAAATTGTGCTCGATAAGAGTTGGTTAATAAATTAGTTGCCGACCATGCATTGCAGACCCAAACAGATTCATTTACTGGCAATACTAAACACATAAAACATCCTTGGACCATACAAGTTAATCTATCTGACTAGAACGTGCATTCTTGATGGCTGTTAACACAAAAATTGATAGAAAAAACGATGGAAAAAACACAACTTTAACTCAAGGTTTAGCCATTTAGGATCGAGTTAATTGACAAGCTATGTATTTTGGCACATCTCATCAATTAAGACTAAAAACCTTACAACACTTTGACATAATTTCTTGCCGCTATACTGTTGGGATTTAATACTCATAACAATTATATAAATCATATAATATCATCAAAGCATGCAGCGGAAGTAATTAGGAATAATACATGTAAGTAATTAACCGAACAAGAAAGTGCGTACCTTTTAGCAATTCAAGTAAACCAAACAACTTTGAACAAGAACAAAACCCAAAACCCTAATTATAGGGTTTGTATAATTCGACCCAACCAAAAGTCGACCACCAAGATTACAAGCTCAAGCGTGCTTGTCTTTCGTTCTTGTACACACGTACTATTAGCGATTTGATGTGAAAAGCTAGTTCCTTGAATCACAAATAAAACCCAATACTTTTTTCTTGAGTTTGGAAAATCGAAACCCTATGGGGAGGGTTGGAACCGATCGGCCAAAAACAAGAGAGAGGAGAGGAGAAGAAATTAGGTTAATTGGTAATCCAAGGTTAGGAGAATAATGAATACAAAGGATTGTATTTATACATTCTCAAAACTTGGTGACCAAGAAAAGCCTCCCTTGGGCTTTTGAGAACCCACGACCGGCCAAGCATCCCCAAGGGGATTCTAGATCCTTCTTGTCCACTAATTTCATTCTTAGTCCTCGTAGTTTACATTTAACGACCGTTAGTCAAAACCCCGTTAAATATTAACTATCGTTATGTTTTATTTCGTGACTAATAATTAATAATAATAACGTTTTATTTATATTAATTATTTACATCAATTCTCATACGTAATGTGTGCAATCCCGAAGTCTCGAGTTCGAATCCGAACATACTATTATTTAAATATCCATAAAACCTTTCAGCTCCCACTTGGATATTACTAAATATAGTAATGACATTGGTTAGTCTAGCTTTCACACGCCAACGCCCCCAGATCGAATCGAGTATGGTCTCCTGTAAAAAACCATTTAATGATTCATCATTTTTACTTATCCTTTTGTTACTAATACTACATTAACTATGAATATGGATCAAGTCATTTCATAAGTTAATATTTTTGTTTCTCGTTGTATTTCGATTGAACAAGATTACCAAATCATCTGAACGTATTCCAGATAGATCTTGGGTAAGGCCTTACAAACATCTTGCCAATCCTACGAGGGGCCCAAATATAGTATTATACTTTGAAACAAATTCAAATGAACAAATTCTCTTGACTACAAACATAACTCATGAACTTTGCAACACTTTCGAAAATAGCCCTTATAACTACCAGTTACGGATAGCGTTAGACTATCTTACACAAATGCACTACATTCATATCAGTTATCTGGTATCTCAAGTCTCAGGATAAACACTTCATGATATACTTAATGACAAAAATCCATAAAGTATCATCATGTAAAGTTGGGATGAGTCCTATATTCAATTCATTGAATATCATGTGAATCTGGTATGTCTCACGCATCAATATACTTTAAAAAATATATTCTACCAAAACTCAGATTTGTCTTAATTCAATGACATTCCCACATCATTGATCGACAACGGACTTTTAGAATAACATAAGTTATTCACGAATTAAACATGCAAATATAGGATATAATATTAAGAAAATGAAAAATAAACATAACCAATATTTTATTTCATTTAAATAATATTTGTTCATAACATCCCTTATCTAAATACTAAATAGATCAATGCATGATAATACTGGTTAATGAATTATGTCTCAAGTAATGACAATCATACTTGTTGACAAGGCATAATTTCAACTTACTTTGATCTATCGGAATTTTGAGAATACTTATTTCAAGAATTCATCTAGTGAAGTTCTTGGATGTGTGCATTCAAAATATCTTGATATTGCCACATAATATTTCATAAAGTGTGTGACATCCTCAAGCACCAATTTATGACAATTAAACTTTCAAACATTTTAAAGTTTAAACTATTCTTATTCTTTTATTGTATAATGCAACCATGCTCTTAGTTGAGCACAACTAGTTCACATGGCCATCCACAAGGATGAAATCCTCCCATGACTAGTATTGAGTGTCATCTCAATTATACCAGCATCATTGTATACAAACAACAATATGCTCTTTAAAAATTTCGTAAACTTTAATATTTACAGTGTAATGTTTGATGTCTTTCAAACTTTCAAGTTTGTTGACTATGACAATTACGCAACAATTGTTGTATTGCTCATCCATAGAATTTTGAGAGCAAATCCAGGCTGAGGAATGTAATTCTAGATTCAAACATATTCTATTAGAATATTCATTACACCAGTTATCTAATAACTTCATTAGATATCAATGTTGTCAAATCATCTTGCAATCAAGCATGATACAACAATAACATGAAGTACATGAAAAATCCTTATGTCAAACAAAGATTTAATTCATGTTCTACATATCCATTTTCCAAATGATATATCATGTTCTATTAGACTCATTTATTTTACCGCACATGTTTATTAATAATAAACATATATTCCAAGGTTGTATGTTTTATTGTCAAAATCTTTCATGTGAAGTTCCATTCCAAATTAAAATAACATTTATCTTAGATGGAATGTTACTACCCACAACATATAAGATTTAAAGAAAATAAATATAATACTCCCACTAGCTTTCAGGAATACTTAGAAATTATCTTATTTTAATTTAAAACCAAAACTTGGATTTAATAGTTAAACATAAGAATCATCTTCTAGATGCATGCATATATCCATTCATGGATTCTTGCAGTTTGTACATTTCCAAAGATTATGTAAATTTATAAAACTCGTTTGTATTACTTATCGTCCTCGCAAAAGTAATCACACAACAAAGAGTTTTTGATATTCATTGTCAGATTTCATATAAATGAAATTAAGTATGACAATCATAATCATTATATATTTAATGTGCCAAGGAAAGAATATTCAATCACAGTTAATCGCTTAAGTGTGATTAATAATCTTCTCACAAGCCATGCATTAAACACATGTACAATTTTGTCCATATGATTTCTACACAAAGATTTAAACCACTAGGGTTTTCCGTCCTTTGAAGAAACTCATCATTATTAAGATAAACCAAGTTTTCAAAGTTGATTATCTTTTTGAACAGCATCTTGTCATTCATAGTATGAATAATTTACCACAATTCAATATTAGATAAATGCATCATCATGATTAACAGGTTTACCATAATCCTGCAACTCATATATCTCAGCACATCAATCAATTATCTGAGAATCCTTACGGATCTATGAATGAGAATTTTACCATCTTGAGGTCTATCATATTTGACCTCATCATGATATTTACTAGTGTATTTTAGAACATTATGTGTTTTGTAATTGTAATTTAATCTCTTCAAGATCTAAACAAAACTCCCACTTGCTTTTGTAATTTAAAGACTATCTATAAATACTTTAGCAATTAGAACAACACTAAATTGTTTTCTTTTGGGATATTACAAATCACATTAACAGTTCGTAAATCTTGTTCAATAATAACCTACTCCATAAGTAGTTTTAACAAATCAGAACTTCAATATAAGACTCAATGTGATTCATCACATTCCATACAAAAATGGTGTCTTATTAATCTTCTAGGTTTTGAGTTTTATTAAGTATATCCAATCAATACTCAATTTTCTAACCTTGATAACTTTTGGAAGAAAAGAAGATATGGTTATCTTGAATCAAACAATATAACAAATGTTTGATTCTTCTAACTGAACATTCCATATACATACAGTATTTCATTAGAATTAATATTGTAAGACAATCTAACAATATGTAAGATAAACATATTCCTTTTGGCTTACCTATTTACCAATTAAATCATCTTAATGGTAAAATAAAATTTCAAGCCAATTGCATGCTTTATAACTCATGTACTTTTGATCAAGTCACTTCATGTCCATGTCTCAACTAGAAAACATAAACAGTTATAATCTCATTATACGTTATAAGTCATTTACCAATGACTTTATGTCTTAATAAGAAGACATAACAAGTTAACGTATTACTTTATATTATATGTCTTGTAATAATGAAAAGACTTCATGTTTGTGACTTTACAAAGAAACACATAAACATTTATAATTTAAAGTAATTATGAACACCACATCATGGTTTCAATTAATTTATTTTCAAGTTAATATATACTACTCTATCTATTTATGTCATTCTAAAAATACATAAATATTTAAGATAGTATTACTTTATTTAATTATGTCATTCCATGAAGTGTCCAACTTAAAAAACTGTAAAAGCATCCACGCCCGATCCCACGACAAGTGGAGATTTACCTTGATATTACAATCTAGCCAAGATCTCACTTAAACTAAAATGTAACTTCAAGTGTTTCTATATTTTAATGACATAAGACATAAAAGTAGTCTATGTTATAATCTTGACACATGTTCTTTAAGCAAGACAATCTTATTAGAACGTTAATCTCTTACCTTACGATCAAGAGAATCCATTAATCATATTTGTATGTGTTGTTCATTTGCACACAATAAATACTTCTCCCACTTGTGCATAGAACAACATCATATAATAGATAAACACCATGACATTCATTTGTTTATGTGAGCAATATGATAGTGTCATAGATATATAAGCATTACAAGTAGATGTAGGAGCACTTAATTATCAAGGAAACGTTCATGACTATCCTTGAGATTATGAATGTCTACATTTTTTAACGTAATGTATTATTTCAAGAAAATCTAGAAATAATCTGAGTTACTTCCAAGATAATAAATCTTGTAACTCCCACTGAATTAGACAACGTTACAATAATGTCTTATTCAGTAATACACCATACTCCCACTGGATTTGACAACATTGTAAGTGTTTCATTAACCAGTGAAAATAGCGTGCTATTACGTTGCTACCCCTTTGTAATACCATTCGTAACAATTACTTAGGTACTAAAAGAGTGTATTCTACTCTGTAGATGATGAATCATCCATCATACTATTAACTTGAAAAATTGAGCATGCAATTTCTTCCTTAATAGGTCTACTATCCCCACAATAGTGTGTAGCACCTTTAATTGGTCAAAGCAAAACAACCAGATACAATATACTAGTTTGTCTTTTACCAATTTTGCGGTAATTAGTCTAGCTTCTAATTTAATAACTCATATAATGTTAAACATGTTTTCTAGTTGACCAAAATGTCATATAAGAATTCAATCACCAACAGAGGGTAATGAGATCTCTTAAGGAAAACATGGTGTGCAATTTTCTTAACTATTAAAGTTGCTATGAGTTATATTAGAATTTAGACAATTCTAATGTTCCTGACATACCTTTCTCAATCATGAAAAGGAATAGGATTGAGTCACACTCTTCTTCCATGGAAAAGAGTTTATGTTTGTCTTTTAGTAAATTTTTCTTGATCAAACATTCGTTTGAAAACAGAACTAGATCAATTTACCAAAGCCCAAACTACGTTTACGGTTTAATGTTGCATTAATACAATCAAAAGAATTAACAAAATTCAATTTTAGTATTTTCGATAATTAAATCTTTCAAGAAAATAAAATACCCTTAGGTCAATATTCATATTAACCATAGAATTTTCCTTGAATCTAGGACCCTCATTCTCATAGTTTCACCACATCAGTTGATCTGCTAGTGATGAAAGTATAGAATAGGTAATTGTCAAAGAACAATAATTGACAAACAAGTTTTCAATTCCTAGAAATTATGGGATTTACAATTTTGCCAAAACAATTAATGCAAAACGTAAGCATGTTTCATCCCATCTTATGCCTTAAGTCATAGGTCTCACTAACTAATTTAATTAAGTTGTCTAACTTAGAAACTGCAAATCATAAAGCTGAGGTCTCACACAACAAAATAATTCACCTTGTTATTGTAATCTAGATCAAGGTCTCACATAACTAAATTACAACTTCAAGTGTTTCATATCATTAGATGGCATAACTTAAATTTTAAAGGGTACAATTTTTTATGTGTAAACAAAACTTATGTATAAAGAAGCATGCATACAACTTTATAACACAAAATTTTCGAAAAAACTTACTTGTATTTTAATTGCTAAGATTAAATTCTACAATGTTTTAATCGATGCGTTGAGAAACTTACAACTTTGCACTAAGATGCTTCGTACATAGAATGGTTATACTAGGTAGCTCCAATCGAACTCACAGAGGGCAGAGGACCAGGTAAGCGCTGAAGCATAACCTTAGACATCCTTTCAGTGTGACTGTGCGCACTTCTTTTAACCCCTTTTTAGTTTGTTCTAGTGGGTGAGCCGTTCTAACCATTTAGTACAGTCGCATCAATCGATTAAAAGTTCAAGAATAATTCTTAGATAACAAATCAGTTTCTCCATTATTTAGTCCATTTAATTTTCTATTCATAAAAACCCTTTTTGCTTACTAACATGTCAAACAATTATTTAAAGAAAAAAGCATTTTAATAAAAACTAAACACACTCAAATAATATAAACATATAACTAAACAATTTTAACATATGTAAAAACAATTAGCCACATGCATAATTATTTCAATAAACGCTAATAAAAAATTCTAGGCGTAAATAAATGCATACATTAACTAGGACTTTCATCTCGCTAGAAGATGAGCCACATACATCGACAAGTCGATTGCGTAAGCCAAAGTTAATAGTATACCAATTAGCACATAATGAATTTTTATTAGTTATAATTGAGGTCTTCCCAACAATACTCCATGGCAAAACATGCATGTTCCACCATGGATTCCGCATAACAATTATCACCCAAGATACGCATATTACATGGCACATAACAATTATTCATTAATTAACCACATAAAATAAGCATGCATTTTGGGTTTCTACAAGTTTTACAAAATTAAAACCTAATTAAATAAAATAAGGGTAATCGACCCTATCATTAAAAAATTAGGGTTTCGAATTCAAAACCCTAGAAACCATAAAAAGCAAGCATATAATCATAAAGATTCAATTTTTATGTGTTTCGGTAATTAATTACATCAAATTAACGGCTCGTGATGCCACTGTTGGGATTTAATACTCATAACAATTATATAAATCATATAATATCATCAAAGTATGCAGCGGAAGTAATTAGGAATAATACATGTAAGTAATTAACCGAACAAGAAAGTGCGTACCTTTTAGCAATTCAAGTAAACCAAACAACTTTGAACAAGAACAAAACCCAAAACCCTAATTATAGGGTTTGTATAATTCGACCCAACCAAAAGTCGACCACCAAGATTACAAGCTCAAGCGTGCTTGTCCTTCGTTCTTGTACACACGTACTATTAGCGATTTGATGTGAAAAGCTAGTTCCTTGAATCACAAATAAAACCCAATACTTGTTTCTTGAGTTTGGAAAATCAAAACCCTATGGGGAGGGTTGGAACCGATCGGCCAAAAACAAGAGAGAGGAGAGGAGAAGAAATTAGGTTAATTGGTAATCCAAGGTTAGGAGAATAATGAATACAAGGGATTGTATTTATAGTTTCTCAAAACTTGGTGACCAAGAAAAGCCTCCCTTGGGCTTTTGAGAACCCACGACCGGCCAAGCATCCCCAAGGGGATTCTAGATCCTTCTTGTCCACTAATTTCATTCTTAGTCCTCGTAGTTTACATTTAACGACCGTTAGTCAAAACCCCGTTAAATATTAACTATCGTTATGTTTTATTTCGTGACTAATAATTAATAATAATAACGTTTTATTTATATTAATTATTTACATCAATTCTCATACGTAATGTGTGCAATCCCGAAGTCTCGAGTTCGAATCCGGACATACTATTATTTAAATATCAAAAAAACCTTTCATATACACTGTTGCTTTGCACGGGTATTCGTTTATTCTAATTAATACGAAAATTTAGATTTTTATTTTTATTTTTTATGGAATCAAGAAGAGTAATAAGAAAGAAAATCGAAGAAGAAATTATTTGATGGTATCGATTTTTTTTGCTCGACTTTCACGTTTTGCTTTTAACCTTCTTCTAAAGGACTAGTTTTTTTTTTTTTTTTTTTTTTTTTTTTGGTACCTTGAAGTCGTGAAGAATCTGGATTATGTGTAGTTTTCTAGTTACCTTTTTACAATCTATTATGAAGTTAGATATTGAATTTACTTTTTATATTTAGTAATTATAATAATCGAGCATTATAAAGTTTGTTCTATTGGTAGTGTATCTTTCAAATGAAATATTATCATATCTCGACAACCAAAATCATCACAAAAGCCAAAAACCTTGATATGAATGATCACATAACCCATAAGGGGTAGTTTGGCTAAAATTTTTGTAGCTAATTGGCTACAATTTTTTAAAAAAATACACAAGCAATGAATCACAGATCCACAAAAAGAAAAAATCAGGAACCACAAAAAGAACCATGTACCCACATTTATAGTACAAAATTATAGTCAATGGACTACAAAAAATTGTAGGTAATATATTTCCATATAGCGCATTGTGTATAAGTTCGGAAAAATTATATGAGCTTTAAAGTTTTGTAAAAGAGACTTAAATCTTCACTTTTCTTTCATAAAAATTCCAAATATTAATCGACAATAAAACTTGAGATTTAAAGCTTTATTTTTCATTCATAAAAATTCCGAATATTAATCGACAATAAAAAGACAATAAACTAGCGTCCTCACTTCTAAATGGAGAACATTTTGTAATATGTAGACGAAGCTCTTCGAAAATAAGAGGTTGCCTTTAATACAATAATATAGCCTAGAACAAAATTTGTAGTTTACTCAACTTACATGTTTACATGATAATTATGATAAGTTATACAACATTGTACAATAATAATTAGAGATTCACCAAATGTTTAACATGCGTGTTGCCAGAGATACAAAACGAGTTATAAATGAACACTTATTAAGAGGATATGTACAAGAAAAAGTAATAAAAATGAACACTTATTAAGAGGAGCATTACAAACATTGAGTTTCACCATTTTAGGATATGTAAAAGCATTGAGTTTCACCATTTTAAGGATGGTGAATGTTCTTGTGGAGAATATTGACGATACTCGCTTTATAGATTTAATTATTGGTCATAACTCATAAGTTTACCGAGATCATGTTTATATGTAACTATTTCAGCCTTAAGGTCTTCTGCAATTTATAAAATATACATATATGTACTTGATTAAGAGGAGCAATACAAACATTGTTCAAGGTAATATTTGAATCTAGTAGGGTTGTGTTCATGGTGATCATAATAATCCACTTATTTTAGTTTCTATATGACAACTTTATTCTTTAAGCAGTTTTACTACTTCATAGATGATCATGAGCCGATTTAACTTTAATAACTTAGAAATTGAACCTTTAATAATTAAGCTAATTAATATATTTCTAACGGTAAGCAAACGAGTATGGGAATTTAGACATTTGAAACAAAAGCTTAAAATTGAAAATGAGTTTTGGTTTTGTCCCACATAGGTGAGTGAGCAAACATTGGTGGACTTAATAACTAAAATCATTAAGATAACAAATATTGATACGGTGGAATACTAGGTGTTACTTATAGTCATAACCTACCTTGCTTTTCGCCTTATCTTTTTTTATAAGCCACTTCAGCCTAGGGATGGCAAAAAAAATCCTTACCCGATGGGGACCCGATCCCCAAATCCGATTTTAACAAATATTGATACGGTGGAATACTAGGTGTTACTTATAGTCATAACCTACCTTGCTTTTCGCCTTATCTTTTTTTATAAGCCACTTCAGCCTAGGGATGGCAAAAAAAATCCTTACCCGATGGGGAATACTAGGTGTTACTTATAGTCATAACCTACCTTGCTTTTCGCCTTATCTTTTTTTATAAGCCACTTCAGCCTAGGGATGGCAAAAAAAATCCTTACCCGATGGGGACCCGATCCCCAAATCCGATTTTAACAAATATTGATACGGTGGAATACTAGGTGTTACTTATAGTCATAACCTACCTTGCTTTTCGCCTTATCTTTTTTTATAAGCCACTTCAGCCTAGGGATGGCAAAAAAAATCCTTACCCGATGGGGACCCGATCCCCAAATCCGATTTTGACTGGGGAATCCTCAAGTTGACCGGGGATGGGGACGGGGATGGGGAATCCCCAAAATATGAAATCGGGGATGGTGCGGGGATGGGGATAACATAAATCCCGGAACCCGACCCCGACTCTGATCTTTCTAGTGTATTATTTAGAATTTATATGTTATATCTATACTCGATTAACTTGTATATTTATATGTATATATGTTTATGAGTATCGACATGTATATTTATATGCATATGTGATATTTATGGAATCATGTACCTTTTGAATTAGAAGCATAAGCACCAACTACATGATACTTATTATTTTGTCCGAATAGACACATGATACATATTGTTTTTATATAATATGTAATGTTACAATGTTGAGGATGCTTTAAAGTTGAATTGAAATCGTAATGAATCCAACTATGTGTGACACGTTTCTTGAAACACTTTATGAGTTAAAATTGTTTATATTTTCGATGAGTTGGTGGAAAATTTATGTTAGTTCATAAGGATTGAAAATCCTTGAATCCCCACGGGGATCCCGATCCCCATTGGGGGCGGGGATGGAGATGTAAAGCAATTCCACGATGGAGATGGGGACGGGGATGGGGATGGAGAGTGAAAATGGGGATGGGGATGGTAAATACAATCCCCAACATTCCCCGCCCCGTTGCCATCTCTACTTCAGCCTTTTAATCACATCTGGATTTTTTCTGAGTGGTACTTATCTTTATAAGCCTCTTCAACGGAAAAATTACGTCAACTCTTATGTTTTTGTAGCATAGCATACGAGTTCAAAAATATTATATTAACACTTTTGTTTTTGTAACAAAGACTTGAAGCTTTAATTTTCTTTTATCAAGCTTTACTTGTCTTTAATAACAATAATCCCACGATGACGAAAACAATAAAAACTAGTATCCTCACTCACAAGTTAATTATTTACTCATGTAAGGTTGATTAATACTTTCGAGCAGGATTAAAAGCTTTTCAATTTATTTACAATCTCATGTTATGCATAGACATGATGAGCTAGCTGAATATCCTAACCATTTGAAGTACACTCTACAACATTATCATGACATATATACGAACCGCCCTCACTTCCATGGGGTGCTGCAGCGTGGATTCATAGAGAAGAACCAAGCCTTATTTCTTACCAGGTCACTATCACTGGAACTTACGGCATACATTCCAAACAATACTCTTTTTTGGCGCTGCAGTATATAATTCTTCACATAAGCTCAACTAGTTGGTCTCTTTTTCAACGTGACACAATACCTTCTTTAAATTAAAACTGTTTTGTGTGACCCAAAATACCTTCTTTAAATAGAAGCTCTTGGGTGATAAGAATATTATCTTGGATCACTCTACCTTGAATGAAGGCACTTTGATTCAAATTCACCAACTTTTGCAGCCCGATTTTGATCATTTCAGTGAGTATCTTACTTATGCATTTATAGATCACATTGCAGCATGCAATGGGTCTATAATCAACAACTTTACAGGGATTACTCACCTTGGGAACCAAAGAGATTATGGTAGCATTGACTTCTCTAAGTAACTTTCATGTCCTGAAAAATTCTCTCACTGCTGCACATACATCTTTTCCAACAATGGACCATGCTTTTTTGTAGAATACAGAAGTGTAACCATCACGACCTGGTGCTTTATTATCTCTAATATCAAACATAGCATTTTTAACTTCAGCATCAGTGATATCCCTAATCATCTCCTCTTCTTTATACACATTCAGTCTTGTCCCAAACACTCCCTCTGTGTCCCAATTCTCATTTGTGTTATTAGTGGCACCAAGGAAATTTGTCAAATGGTTCACAAACAGATCCTCCATTTGCATTCCTTCATAAGTAGTACCCATATCTTCACAAACACTCAAAATTTTACTGGCTTGTTTTCTAACCAATTACCAAAAAGATGCAAACTTTTGGTTGTTTAGCAATGCATAACCAAACACTATCAGTTTCAGTAACAACCAAAATTTTTATTGATCGGCTTCATGCCGATAACCATTACAAACTTTCCTATTATCTAAACATACAATTAGCTAGAACCACAACTTTCAGTGTCATCACGTTCCTTCCTTTCTTTTAGATCTTTATACGCATATTCAAGATTCTTAATCCTTGTTTCTAAATCAGAAACCTTTGATAAACTGATGCTGGCAGCCTCTTCCTTCTCCTTCTTAACACCTAAACGGTCTTCATTGGAGCAATCCCCTTTCCCCAACCCATTGTACAAAGCCTTCCCCTTATCGTTTTGTGTTGTGGGTTGAATGTGTGTTTCTGGTACTTAGGGTTTTATCAAATTCAAGCAAAAGGGAAACAATAATATGGTACAACTTTGGGTTAGATTTAACTAAGATATAGTTAAAATGTGGTTGGACTATTATGCCCTTGAAAATATAAAGCAAAACGGGCGTTGACCTGAGCATTACGGGTCAAGGAACGCAATCGGCCTAAAAACACCAACTTTTGGACTAACGGCGACGGATTTCCCAATTTTTGGCCCAAGGCGATGCTTTGGGGCAAGTTTAGGGACCAACGGTGTATTTTGTCTTGAATATTTAATAACTAAGCTAATATCTATAATTTGTCTAATGTGAAGCTAATGAGAATGAGAATTTAGGCATTTGAAACAAAAGCTTAAAGATGGAAATGAGTTTTGGTTTTATCCCACATAGGTGAGTGAGCAAACATTTGTGGAGTTTATAACCAAGACTATGGAGGCATAAAATATTGATTTGCTGAAATCCTAAATGGTACTTATAGACAGAAGCCACTTCAGGTCTTTCGATATTTTTTTTATAAGCCACTTTCAGATTTTTAATCACACCTGACTTTTTTTTTAAGGAAATGTTACATCAACTCTTATGTTTGTGTAACATATAGCATATGAGTTCAGAAATCTTATATTAACTCTTATGTTTTTGCAACAAAGACTTCAAGCTTTACTCTTCTCTTATCAAGCTGTACTTTTCTTTAAGAATAATAATCTACGATGACAAGAAAAATAAAAACTAGTATCCTCACTCGCAAGTTGAGTATTTAATCATGTATGGTTGATTTGTATAGTCGAGCAGGACTAGTGAAAAAAGCTTTGGTTATACCAAATAACATGCCATTTCCTACTCGTGCAAAGCTATGGCGTTCACTTTTGGCTGGTTGTCTAAAGATATAAAAATCGGAATATTTTCATATGGCAAACTTATGTCACTTGTGCGATGGTATTAAAGAGATAGACAAAACAACCAAATGGAACTTTTACTCAAGAATGAAATACAATAGTCAGCACAAATTGCCTATTATCAATACTGAATGATTAAAAAAAATAAGAGAGATCGAATAATCTTAATACTCAAACGATTAGAGAGAGACAGAGAGGGCAACTTATAATAAAGCTGTTATGATTGAGTGAGTAAAACCCCTAGCAGGGTGGACTCAATATATAGTGTATAAAGTTTCACCAAGGCCCTTCAACTCTTTATTCTTTAGCACAAGGAGCTAATCAATCAACTCTTCATTAAGCAAGAATAGAATGTCCATGTTTGACCCTTCCATTATATCCTGCAATAAAGAGTAAACACTAGACAAACACATTAGAACCAAAGCAGATGACATGCTTAAGAAACAGATAACTTTGTATTTTGGAACATCACTAAAGCCACAAGATGAAGCTGGTTATGGATTGCTACCAAGTGTATACGCGACATCTTGTAATTGGCAAGAAATATCAAAAGTTAGGAAGTTAATGGATGAGAGAAACGTCAACAAAGATGCCGCTAACAGCTGGACTATAATCAATAACAAAATCTGTTGCATAGGATACTTCACATTCTTTAATTACTTCAAATTTTAACTTTTAACGAGCTAATAAATATGAATGAGAACTGAAGCATTTGCAACAACAAGTTAACAAATGGAAATGTGTTTTGGGTTTTGTCCCACATAAGTGATGAGCAAGCAGTGATAAGAAGGAACATCATGGACACCATATGGCGATTCATCGACTTTGAAAATTTGAATATCAACTCCAACTAAAGCTACATATAGACTATTTGTAACTTATTTTTCCATAGCTGCATAAAGTTTAAATACACTTCTGAGAACCATGGAAAAAAACACATTACATGCTTAACGGGGATTAAGGTTGCGTGTGCCAGGCATTTCGTTGCAAACTACATAACCGTTAAACCTATAAAAGAGGTCTAGAACAAGGTTTCCCACATAGCCTATTGTCACACAATAGGATTTAAGAGTTTAAGATGACGATGTCGCAAGTTGGGTTGCCAAATGTGTCACTAATTTAACATAGTAGAATATATCTTTGCATTTGCGATATCCTTTATTAATGATCGGAACAATGTTTTATTGTACGTAGATGATAGGAGTACCACCCTATCTGATTAGTGAAATAGATATTTACTATTTTATGATGAAATCATTTGAACTTTTTGTCCCACATAGGTAAATGAGAGAATATTTTTTAAGATTATATACCGTAGTGCATTTGGAGTTTATGTCTTGAAGTTAATAGTGTGCTTTGGGGCTTTTGAAGATGACATGCGTGTAACACACACCTGCGTCCTCTAGAAGTCTCAACAAATTATATGAGCCTTTAAGATTTTATGCAAAGACTCCAAGTTTTACTATTCTTTTACAAAGATTACTACTAATAATTCTAGCATCCTCACATGGAGAGTATTTAGTCATATGTAGATCAAGATTTGCAAAGACAATTTTATTTTACTATAAATTAAGAGGTTGCCCTCTAATATATATAGCACAGAAAAATAAGAGAAGTAATCAAGAAGATTAATAAGAGAAAATTGAAAGAAGGAAAAAATTTGATACTACCAGGTATGAGCAAAGACAAGGAATTTACCCGAACCGAGCAGGAGTAGACTAATGTTTGTTGTTTCGTATTCGTGGTCTGTTTAAGATTTTGAACTCCCCCTTGATGCTGTTAGTACAAGAGGTCATATGAACCTATCGGGAGGTTTGTTAATCTACCTGGTGGATTCGACAAAACATGAAAGATATTTTGCTTTACCTTGAATTAAATATAAACAGCAACCCCAAAAGTTAAAGGAAAATGATTTGGAGGCCTAAAAATGAGACTAATTATATGCCTAAAAGGATGTGCCAATAACTTATTGGTTTGTGAAGAAGCGTGTCCCTCTCATGTCACCAATAAGATACTGACACATAGGTTTAGGCATGTAATTAGGCACACCATTTAGGCATGTCAATCAATGCTCAAAGTTAAAATGTCACATAAACTAACTGAAGATGTGAGAGATTAGTTGATAATTAACTCTAAACATGCATGACCAAAAATGAAAAGTTAAAAGTAAGATAATATTATACGTCTATACATAAGGCCCATGGATTGATATGTTGTACACACGATTCATGATGGACCTTCACGTTTTCAAGTTGAAAAATGCAAGATTTGGGGTCTATGAATTAAATTTGTAAATGAAGAATCTTCCTGTCAGCTGGGCTTGAACAATTGCCCATGAAATTGATATGTTGGGACATCTAACCCAAGAATTTATATCCAGGTTATTCATAGTTTCATACCCCTAAATGGATTACAACGCCCTCTTTTTTTTCTTTTTTTTGTGTGCTTTTATTATAAAACTATGGAATCGACAGTATAGAATAGAAAATTATAAGTTTGATAAGTCAAAAGTATTAAAAGGCATAAAATACGGAACATAAAACAATAAAAAGAGTGACTTATACTGTCAACAGAATAGTAAAAGTGAGGTAAGACGAGTGCCACTATCTACTAAGGGGTGTGTACTAATAACACATTTAGTTTCAAGCTTAGGTTGACGTGCAATGTTTTAAGTTGAATTGCACGCCAACCTAAGCATGAAACCAACCTTTGGTTCATAGCCACTTGTCGCTTATTACATTTCATTAGATCAATACATTTCGTATTTATAATTTTATAAAATGATTGATTTGACGGACAACCATATTTCAGATAAGACATGATATGACCATTCCTCAAACCTTGTATGTTAGGCAATGATTAGTTGTTGTATCGAATCAGAAGAAATTAAGATAAAATCCATAACACATTTCACAAAGGATCTCTATTTTTCGGCTCCACAAAGACGTTTACGGTGAGAGAATAGTCACTCAAAGGCCCCAAAAGCTGTAGCATGTAGAGTTTGAGCATGAGACTTCCACTAAAGAATTTCGAGCCCCCATCACTGCTGAAGAATCTCAAACCCCATATTATGCTGCACTTTTGAGATTTGATAATTTAATATGGACATTTTAGTTATGTATGCTTCAAAATGATTATTTGTTTACTAACGAGTGGGAGTTGCCCGTCGTTGCGGCAGGGGAAAAATATTCAACAATTAGTATTCTGTTTTTTTTTTGTAATTTCAATTAATCTATAAATAATTACTTGTTAACATCTTTACCCGGCATAATGTTTTTGTTAAATCTTGAAATTATGGACGTTCTTTGTAAAGTGAGGTAACTAACATGGACAATTTACGTAATATTTTCTAACACAAACCGTCAGCCTTTGGACCGTCACTAGGTGGAAAATGGGTTGGGCGCGTCATGTAACAGGTCAAAACACGCCATTTTGCTAGATATAAAGGACAGTTAGCGCTAAGAGAAAAAACAAAATGATCATTACCTCTCTCTCCTAATTACTGATTTTCCACAGGTACATATGTAGTTGAAGAGCGTAAAATGGCTGACTTGCTTTTAAAAGGTGGAAAAGTAAATCCAGTTAATTTTGGTATCATATCACTACCATTGTCTTTCTGAGGTGTCTGACCATTAGGGGGTACCAAACAGGCCAGGAGATGTAGTTGAAGAACATAAAATGAATAACTTTGACTGATCGGTATGCTACACGGATGTGGAAAATAAAAACCGGTTGACTTTGATGTTGTATCACTACCATTGTCAGCTTGAGGTGTTTGCGCATAAGGGGTTACTCTACTTCCTACAGACACAGATGCTGTTTGTGATACTGAGATCTTTGGGACACATGGTTAATTGCAGGCGTGAACGTAAAACTAGTTGACTGCATGTTGCTACATGTTGGTCCCCCTGACCAAAATGAAAATTAAATAAAACTAATGAATCAGGAAATCAATAGGAATGTACTAAGAGAAAACACCTTGGTTGATGTGGATGAAGAACATGGATTGACAAATTTATGGGTCCACTTAGGTCCAAAAGTATTACTGATTGACTTTGGTGTAGTATTAGTACCATTTTTCTGCCTGAGGTGTCTGATCATAGAGGGTAACTCTACTAACTGCACATTGACTTCCAAGGAAGTGATTGTCTAAAACCGTGAATTGGACAAAATCTAGATGGTGCCGATTATAAAGGAGGAAAAAAAGTTGACTTATTCGAGTCAAATGCTCTTAAGACCCACACATTGACCAAAAACAGAGCTTGTGTTGCTAGAAGTTTGTTGACTTGAAACTTCAATATGTGTGGAGCCACATGGGATGCTTGGAAAATTTATACATAGGCTAAAAACAGGTTGTGATTTCTGAAATGAGCTTTCAAAAGGACCCGACATTGTAGTGGATCCAAACGCAGGCGTTGATGAAGTGCCAAAACCAGAACTCTGAAATGCTGGTGCTGTAGACTGACCGGTTGCACAAATGCATATGGTAAGAATGTTTAGTAAAGTAAAACCTTTTAATCACCACAATTAATAGTTCCGGAACATATAACAATTATGTAAAGTTGACAATTAACCAAATGAGAAGCTTTGAGCTAGAAAGGCTGATGTAGTAGTTGTTGGAATTATATAACATGACTAATCATAAATATAAACAATAAACATCAAAGTAAGTGCGGAAGCGTATAGGAACATATAATGAATAATTAATTAACTAAAGAATAAAGTATGCGTACTTTTCTTGATTCTAGCCGAACAAGAATCAAATCCACAAACTAGCAATTAGGATGAACCCTAATTAGGGTTTATAGGATTATAAGAATTACCCCTTACCGTTTTGTAATTCAATCCAAGATAATAACAAAAGTATGTTATTACTATGTTCTTGTACACACGTACTAAACCGAATTAAAGTAATGCTAGTTTTTATCAAACAAATAACTTGATGTGGAAAAGGTTTGAAGATCGATACCCTAAAGGGATGTACGATCGGTTTAAGAACAAAACACACACAAAACAATTTTAGGGTTTAGCTAATGAGCACAAGAGATGGAAAAATAAAACCCCTAGCCTTGTTTATATAACCAAGCAAACTTGGTGAACAAGTTGGGTTTTTTTTCTTTCCTTGTTTTTTCCTTATGGCCGATCGGTTCATGGTATCCATAGGGATTCCGGAACCTTCCCAACTATTGCAATTTAGTCCTTTTCCATAAACATTTAACGACCGTTAATCCATTACATTAATTACTTAACGTCCGTTAGTTATTTCGTTTAATCAATAAATAAATATAACGTTTTATATTTAATTATTAACTTTAAATTCTCATACATAAAGTGTGCAATCCCATAGTCTCGAGTTCGATCCTAACACACGTCTATTAATTTATTGTCCATAAAACCAACAGCTCCCACTTGGACATATCTTAATAGAGTGATCACATTCGGTTAGCGTCTAGCAACACTTCGATGCCTCTAGTACAACCCGAGCAAGGCTCCTGGAAAACCTTTTAATGATTTCTCATTATTATTATCCTTTTGTTTCTAATACCATGTTAAATAAAGATATGGAATTAAGTCATTCTTTATTCAACCATTCTGTTTCTCGTTGTAAGTGATTGAGCAAGATTACCAAATCTTCTGAACATATTCGGGGAGAACTTTGGGCATGGCCACGCAAACATCTTGTCAACCCTACGAGGGGCCCAGCAGTATTAAACTCCAAAATAAATTTGAAGGAACAAATTCTATCTTGACTACGAGAATAACCCACAAACTTTGTAACATTTCTGAAAACAACCCTTATGACTACCAGTTACGTATAGCGTTAAGTTGCTCCACAGAAGTGCACTACATTCATGACACTTATCTGGTATCTCAAGTCTGAGGATAACTATTCATAATTTACTTATAACAATATCCACAAAGTAAATTATGTAGTTGGGATAAGTCCTATATTCAATTCATTGAATATCATCTGAAATTGGTATGCATTCTCATCAATATACTTTCAAGTACATTCTACCATATCTCTCAGATTTGTCTTAGTTTAATGATACTCCCATATCATTAATTGACAACGGACGATTTAGAATAAATAAATTTATTCACGGATTAAACATGCAAATATAGGATACAATATATTATAAAATCAAACATACCAAGTATTTGATTTATTATAACAATTGTTTAACATCCCTTATCCAAATACCAAATAGATCAATGCATGAAAATTCCAGTTGATGAATTATGCCTCAAGTAATGACAATCATACTTGTTGACAAGGCATAAATCAACCAACTTGATCTATCGTAATTTTGAGAATACTTATTTCAAGAATTCAATTAATGAAGTCTTTGTATGTGTGCATTCACCAATCCACATAATAATTCATAAAGTGTGTGACATCCTCTATCACCAATTATGACAATTTAAACTTTCAAACATTTTAAAGTTTAAAGTATTCTTATTCTTTTAATATATAATGCAACGCGCTAAGTAGCACAACTAGTTCAAATGTTCATTAACAAGGATGAAATCCTACCATGACTAGAATTGAGTGTCATCTCAATTAAACCAGCATCATTGTATACAAACAACAATATGCTTATTAAAACTCCGTAAACTTTAATATCTCATTGTGTAATGTTTGATGCTTTCCTAACTTTCAAGTTTAAAGCTGATGACAATTTTCACAACATTTGACATATTGTTCATCCATAGAATCTAGGAGCAATTCCAGGTTTTGAGGATGTAATTCTTTTAGAATATTCATTACACAAGTTATCTAATAACTTTTAGTTAGATATCAATGTTGTCAAATCACTTCTTATTCAAGAATGATACAACAATTTTAATACACAACATGATGTACATGATGAATCTACAGGTCAAACTTAGACTTCATTCACGTTCTATCTTGTCAAAAAATATTTATCCATTTCCCAAATGATATATCATGTTTTACTATAATCATTTATTTTACTGCACATGTTTATTAATAATAAACATATATTCCAAGGTTGTATGTTTTAATTCTTAAATCTTACAAATGAAGTTTCATTCCAATCTAAGACTTAACATTTTAGCTTACAAGGAATGTTACTTCCTATATGTTATACAACATATAAGATTTAAAAACCTTACCATAATACTCCCACTAGCTTTCAGGAATACTTAAAATTTATCTTATTTCCATTATAAATCGAAACTAAGATTTAATAATTAAACATAAGAATAATTTCATAAATGCATGCATTTATCCATTCATGAATTATTTGCACTTCGTACACTTTCAAAGATTATATGAATTCAAAAAACCTTTCAATTACTTACCGTCCTCGCTCAAGTAATTTCTCAAGAAAGAATTTTGATATTCCATTGTCATATTTCATATAAATGAAAACAAGTATGACAATTATCATCTTTATATATTTAATGTGTCTAGAAAAGAATATTCAATCATAATTAATTGCTTAAGTATGATTAATAATCTTGTCATAAAACATGCATTAAATATGTGTACAATTTTGTCCATATGATTTCTACATAGAAATTCAAACCACTAGGGTTTTTCATCTCTTTGAAGAAACTCATTTCCATTCTCTAGTCTAACTATTAAGATAAACCAAATTTCCAAAATTGATTATCTTTATGGACAGCATCTTTAACATTCATAGTATGAGTAATTTACCCAATTCAATATTTGGTAATCCATCATAATGATTATCAGGTTTACTATAATCCTGTAATTCATATTTCTCAGCATATAAGTCAAATATCTGAGATATCCTTGCAGATCTATGAATGAAAATTCCATTACATTGAGGTCTATCATTTTCATGTCTAACCTCATCATGATATATACTAGTGTGTTTTAGAAGATTATGTATTTTGTAATTTTATCTTTCAAGATAAAACTCCCACTTGCCTTTTGTAATATATAGACTATCTATATATACTTAGCAATTAGAGCAAAACTACATTGTTCTCTATTTGGGACATTACAAATACACATTGATAATTCTTGACATTAAGTTTGTTAACAACCTATTCATAAGTAGTTTAACAAATTCAGAATCTTCAATTTTAAAACTTAATGTGATTCATCACATTCCATAATGAAATGGTGTTTTATTAATCTTCTAGGTTGGAGTCATATTGAGTATATTCAATCCATACTCAATTTCTAACCTTGTTACTATTTAAGAAAGAAGTTATGGTTATCATAAATCAAACAAATCAAATAGAGTTTGATTCTCCTAACTTAACATACCATCAACTTGTGGTATTCATTAGAATTTAATATTGTAAGACAATCTAACAATATATAAGATAAACATATTCCTTTTGGCTTACCTATTTACCAACTAAGTCAACTTAATGGTATAATAGACTTTCTAAGCCAATTACATGCTTTATAACACAAGTACCTTTTAACCAAGTCACTTCATATCCATGTTTCAACAAGAACATAAACTGTTATAATCCCATTATACGTTATTAATCATTGATCAACTCAATGACTTCTTGTATATGTCTTAATTAAAAACATAACAAGTTAACGTCTTACTTTATTATAAGTCTTAAAAGATTTTATGTTTATGTCTTTACAATGAATCATAAACATGTTTAACTAAAGTAATTATGAACACAACTCTTGGTTTCAATAGTAATTTCAAGTTAATTTATTTTACTTCACAATAATGAGGACTACATTATTTTTCCATTTATGTCATTCCAAAATACATAAATAAACAAATTGAAGTAGAATTAGATTACTTCATTTAATTTTATGTCATTCTAATAATACATAAATATTTAATTTGAAGTAGTCTTATATATCATTTTGACACATGTTCTAAATAATTGTTTAATTTAGAAACTGTAAATATGTCCATGCAAGGTCTGACTTTACATAGAGATTTACTTTGTTATTGCAATCTCGCCAAGTTCTCACATGACGTAAATTGCAACACCAAGTGTTTCTTGAATTAGATATGTTCAAGTTATATTAGAACGTTAGTCTCTTACCTTGCAGTCAAGAGAATCCGTTAAATCATATACTTATATGTTGTACCTTGCACACAATATAGATTTCTCCCACTTGTGCATGGAACAACATCATGTAGCAGATAAACAACACGACATATGTTTGTTTATGTGACTAATATGATTGTGTCATTGATATTAGCATAACTAGTAGATGTAGAACCACTTCATTGTCTAATAAGGAAACGTACATGACTATCCTTGAAAACATAAGTGTCTACAAGTGGAAAGTAATTATCTTAAGACATTCTAGAGATAATCTGGGTTACTACCAAGATGACAAAGCTTGTAACTCCCAATGAATTAGAGATCATTACATTAATTCCTTATTCAGTAATAAGAACAATACTCCCACTGGATTTGACAACATTGTAAGTGTTTCATTAACCAATGAAAGAAAATAGTGTTCTATTTACTTCCCTACACCTTTGAGAAAGTCCATACATAACAATTACAAATGTACTTAAAAGAATGTATTCTACTATGTAGATGATGAATTTATCCATCAATGCTATTAACTTGAAAAATTGGGCATGCAATTTCTTTCTTAATAGTTCTACTATTCCAACAATTGTAAGTAGTACTTTTAAATGGTCAAAACAAAACAACTACATAAAATATGCTAGTTTGTCTTTTACCAATTATGCAGTAATTAGTCTAGCTTCTAATTTAATAACTCAGAAATATGCAATTTTCTTAACTATTAAAATTTGCTTACATGTTATGTATTTAGAATTTAGACAATTCTAATTGTCCTATCATACCTTTCTTCATTCATGAAAAGGAATAGGATTGAATCTCACTCTTTCTTATATAAAGAGGACTAGGTTTATCCTTTTAGCAAAGTTGACTCTACAAAAAACCCTTACAGGTGTAGATCAATTTACCAATACAGGAATAACCTTTATTTACGGTTTAATGTTGCATTAATACATTTAAAGAATTAGCAAAATTCAATTTTAGTATTTTCGATAATTAAACTTTTCAAGAAAATAAAATACCCAAAGGTAATATTCATATAACCATAGAATTTTCTCGAAAACTAGGATCCAAATTATCGAAGTTCCATTACATCAGTTGATCTGCTAGTAACGAAAGCACATAATAGGGTAATCTGTCGAACAATAATTGGCAAACAATTTCCAATTCCTAGATCATTATGGGATTTATATTTTCCAACGCTATTGCAAATATAAACATGTTTTATCCCATCTTATGCCATTGAGTCCAAGATCTCACTTCCTACTCAACTTAAGTGTCTAACTTAAAGAACTCCAAATATGTCCATGTAAGGTCTCACTTAACATAGAGATTTACCTCTCCATCACAATCTAGCCAAGTACTCTCATGACTTAAATTGCAACTTCAAGTGTTCCTTTTAATTAGATGGCATATACCTTAATTTAAAAGGGTACTAGTTTTGAATTTATGCGGTCAAATCAAATATGTACAAAGATGTCATGCATTCATCTTGTAGCATAATTTTAATAAAAACTTTTTATTACCAATTCATAAAGATCAAATTATCAAAGTTTTGATTGAGGTATTGGGTTCACCAATCAAGGAATTTAGTGTTAATTATCATCCATTATACCGTACTTTTGCATAAGTGTAAACACTTAGTGTTTCGGGTAATTACCACCGAAGTGGCGCATGGAATTAAAACTAATTCGCCCTTAAGATGAGTTTGTACATTTTATGGCTTACTAAGTAGCTCCATTCGAATTTACAGAAGGCAGAGGACCAGGTAAGCGCAAAGCATAACCTTAGACATCCTTTCAGTGTGACTGTGCGCACTTCTTAAATAACCCCTTTATAGTTCATTCGAATGGGTGAGCCGTTCAGTCATTGTACCAAAGTCACCAATCAATTAAACTATTGAAAACTTAACTCTTCCAAAACAAATCAAATTTCACCATTGTTTAGTCCGTATTATTTTTCTATTCAAAAATTACCCTTTGCTTAAAACTGTCGCACATAATAAACAAACAAGTAATAAATAAAAAATAAACTACTAAAAAACAATGCGCACATAATAAACAATTTATACGTGTAAACAAGTAGCCACATGCAACTTATTCGATAAAACCCTATTAATAATCAATGTCTAGGTTAAATTAACGTATATATTAATTAGGGCTTTCACTCTCTCAATTGAAAGTGAGCCACATACATCGACGAATCGATTGCGTAAACCCATAATTAATGATATACCAAATTGCACATAATTGATTCATTAATGTATATAATTGGAGTTTTCCCCAATTCAAGATTTATCATAAATATACATGTGTATAAAACTTAACAATTAATCCAATCTTAACAATTAAATAATAATACAAGCAACTATCCATGACAAACATGCATGTATCATCATGGATATAACATAACAATTATTTAATTAAGTCACAAGATCGCATACAATTCCATGTCACATAACAATTTATTCATGAATTTATCACGTAACAAATATATTAAATCTAGGTTTCGATATAGATAACATAACAATTAATATAAACCCTAAAAAAAATTTAAGGAAATCGATTACAAAATTTTAGGGTTTCCACCCATAAAAAAAAATTTCGATCCATAATAGATTTTTAAAACCAAATTAGGGCAAAATCCTTAACCCTAAAATTAGGGTTTATATAATCATAACCAAAACCCTAGAATAAATCATATCAAACACAATACAATATCCGTTTTTTACGTGTTTAGTAATTAATTACTCATTAAAACCAATGACTCGTGATGCCACTGTTGGAATTATATAACATGACTAATCATAAATATAAACAATAAACATCAAAGTAAGTGCGGAAGAGTATAGGAACATATAATGAATAATTAATTAACTAAAGAATAAAGTATGCGTACCTTTCTTGATTCTAGCCGAACAAGAATCAAATCCACAAACTAGCAATTAGGATGAACCCTAATTAGGGTTTATAGGATTATAAGAATTACCCCTTACCGTTTTGTAATTCAATCCAAGATAATAACAAAAGTATGTTATTACTATGTTCTTGTACACACGTACTAAACCGAATTAAAGTAATGCTAGTTTTTATCAAACAAATAACTTGATGTGGAAAAGGTTTGAAGATCGATACCCTAAAGGGATGTACGATCGGTTTAAGAACAAAACACACACAAAACAATTTTAGGGTTTAGCTAATGAGCACAAGAGATGGAAAAATAAAACCCCTAGCCTTGTTTATATACCAAACTAAACTTGGTGAACAAGTTGGGTTTTTTTTTCTTTCCTTGTTTTTCCTTATGGCCGATCGGTTCATGGTATCCATAGGGATTCCGGAACCTTCCCAACTATTGCAATTTAGTCCTTTTCCATAAACATTTAACGACCGTTAATCCATTACATTAATTACTTAACGTCCGTTAGTTATTTCGTTTAATAAATAAATAAATATAACGTTTATATTTAATTATTAACTTTAAATTCTCATACGTAAAGTGTGCAATCCCATAGTCTCGAATTCGATCCTAACACACGTCTATTAATTTATTGTCCATAAAACCAACAGTTGTACCAAATGTACATTGATTTGAGGACTCTAAAGATAGTGCTAACCTTAAATTAACAACACAGCTACTCCATCACAAGCTAGAAAGCAACATTTTTCAGCAATCTCAAGTTGTGATAGGATACTTTCAAAGTAAAATAACCAGACCTTTAAAACATCACAGATCCCTTTCATATCAATATCCCATTTCTTATATGTTTGAATAACTGCAAAACGGACATTTTTTCACATCACAAAAGTACGCATTCTCGTCTTGAGTCTAAGTAAACTAAAAGTAATTACTTTTACTTATCATCCAACTGCAGAATTCTTAAATATGTATATAAAAGCTAAGGGTGGCTCTCGACCCATCAGTTAAAGAGCAATACCATGGAATACTAAAAAGTCATGTCGTAAGATTAAAAAGTGTATATTTACACATCTCAGACACGACTTGTGAGTCACACTCAAGCAATATATACTTAACCAATTTGGCTAAACAAAAAGATGTTCAGCCTTAACTTAGTATCTGTTCAAATTACGTGCTCAACAACATATGACCACTGAACAGGCTTGAAAACAGACGTTTGTTGCAGAGGGCCACACGCCCACACACCACCACCCAATGTAACCTCTTAATGGTATACATGGGCCTGGAAATAAACCCCCATGGTATGAAATTTGGATCCCCAATAGCCGTAAAATACTCAATTTCATCATCAATTAATTTTTTTCTTGTGTTTATGGCATTCTGAAACAAGATTCGACAAGGAAAGCTTGAAATTAAAATTTGGTTCACATTTATATGCAGATGCGTTGCCATGCCTGTAACAAAGGCACATATATAAAATGAAATTAATATATTTTGTTTCTGCATCATTATAGTCTTTGACATGAAAGTTTATAATCTTACAGTAGATCTTAATGACAAGCTTCAAGGGCACTAATAATTATTCAAAAGCAGCAAATAATATAAACTTTGAGACAAATTATCAAACATTTAATCTGCATCCTTTAAATCATATATCAAACTAAAACAAGTACCAATTGAAAATTAAAAGAAAATATAAGATAAGAAGAAGAGAAAGACAATAATTTATTGAAACAATCCACACCCCTTCCTTACTTCCTCTAATATCACCATTCCGTATTCAGGTGACAATAAAAGCAAATATTGAAATTACATAATCTAACCCGACATTCAAGGACCAAATAACCATTAATATCTTTATTACAAACAGAACACACATACTGGGGAGTACCTTTCTGCCTTCGAACATATGTTAATGGATGTTTGTGATAAGAAACGGGTACCTCGCCCTTGCGTATAATGTTTGCATACCAATCGATTCGACTAATGCAGTAAAGGTGAAAAGAACTTTTGCATTTGTGACAATGATAGAGCCAGAACTTTGGGTGCATTTCCTTCTCACAAATATCACAATAGAAATCCTCAGGATGATTTTCAACAGGGGGATACGTCAATGGGATTTCATGTCCTTTGCAATACCTATGAGTAAGGGACTGTGGCGACCTCATTGCACAGTGCATGTCTAGTTGGAAGTCACAATCCTTGCAAGAATAGCTTATACCACCAGACCGTCTCTTACACCCCTTACAACTAGGTTTGGGATCAATAAGTTGGACAAGAGGATGGTCGTGGTATTTATGTTTAATGGTGTTTGGTAAAAATGCACAATTAACACAAAGGGAGAACTGGCAGTCAGTTTGATTGCATTTGTACAGAAATGTGTTGCCACAGCTGTAACAACCAGTGCAAATATAGAAGTCCTCATCCTCCCATGTGTCTACTAAGTCAAGGGAATGATCAGGATGAAGTTGATGTTTCAATGTTCGGGGTAACTGGGCACAGTATTTATGCAGAGTGAATGAACATCCATCTTGGCAACAGCTATAATATGGAAACGAGAGGGGTCTTACACACCCATAGCATACTTCAATAAGATCACGAGAGGAGTCTATTTCGTGCTTGTTGTTACCTTGGGATTCTTTATTAAGGATTAATAGATGATCTGGATGGCTCCAATGGTTAATCTCATATGTTTCATTATCATCAAGAATTACCTTTCCAGAATATAGCAGCTTCAGTGGATCAGTAAATGAGTATGACATGGGAAAATGCAGTAAATTCTTATCATGTTCAGTTGCAACAGAGATACCTTGATCGTCTCTGCAAATTACATATTGAGTTTAGATGTGGAATTTCACAAGAAGAAGAATAAAAACAAAAAAAAACAGAGGAAGTGTTTGACCTTGGAGGTGGAGCATTTAAAGCACACTTAATGTGGGCAAAGTATCTACAATTTGCACAATGATACAGCCAGTCGTTTTGGAAGACGCGGTTGTTACAGAACTCACAAAAATATGCATAATTATAGAAATTTTCCGGAAGTGAATAGACAAGAACGAGAGGGTGCTTAGGGTGATGGGGGAGATGGATGGTACGGGCCAAGGATGTACAAGACTTGTGGATCCAGAAGACACAAGTATCACATTGATAGAACAAGTCTTTTTTCTCAGTTTGGCAAGCATCACAATAGAACGAAGCAGGTTTCAATTGGAGGGTTAAAGTGTGTTTTGGGTGACCATCACATTTAAATTTGATTGATGCTTCCTCTTTAAGTGCAATAGCAGCCACCTCTTGAGCAACAGCAACAACACCGCATTTTGTGCATGCATCCAAATCACAATCTGAGCAGCGGTAGCGGAAACCCCTTAATAGGCGTTGACGTTGTCCATCACACGCGTCACAATAGTAGCCATGATTTTTTACTATGAGTGTAAGAGGATGCAAGGGATGGATGTGGAGATTGATAGTGGGTGGTAGTTCTGCACATGTCTTATGCAGAAAGTAACCGCACTCGATACATCCATATGCAGAGCCACCCGATATCGTTATCAGTGCTCGACATCCCATGCAATCAACCACACCTTTCTTCTCCTCATTATCATCATCACCAACACTCTCAACCGTCTCCCAGTTTTCGATTAGCTTCAATGAATGTTGTTCATGGCTAAAATGTTTAATCAGCTCTTCCATCCTCTGTGTTTCTCTCTCCTTAGTGTGTGTGTAATTGAAGTTTTCAAATATGCAATAATCTACACAACTTCAAGATTATTTATATCTGACTTGCAAATATCATCAATGATATTAATTATATTTGGGTGACAGAGCAGATAACGCTGAGGTGTGTTAATTTCACCAACCCTGAATTTTTAAATTGTGTAATGACAGCTATCATCAGCAAAACACATGAATCGTTATTAAATTATATTTAAGTACCTTATTTGGATACATAAAACATAGACGCAAAATAGTTAATCACTCAATCACTCACAAAAAATTTAACCACTCAATCACTCATTATTATAAACTAAAAAGACCTTCTGAGCATAAATGAAATGCACAACCCCTCCATGTAAGAGTTGTTCGCTGGAGATGAAGTTTTAGAAGCTAAAATTAAAAAGAATTAATATTTTATATACAGTAAATTTAAAAGATTAAATAAAATAGCATTAAGTTTAAAATATTATTTTTATCAAGTATTATTTAATAAAAATAAAAATATATAAGGTCAAAGTTGCAAAACGAAGAATTAAAAAGTCAATAGTATACTATAATTATGAGACGGAGAATTAGTTCAAATTTAGTACTTTTTCATCTTCTTTTTTTTTTTTTTTTTTTTTTTTTTTTTATCACCTAATCGAAAAATCTTGGCTCCGTCACTGTATAAATCTAAAGAAGACATTTTCACTAAAAAGTGTGATTCACGTACGTAGCCAAAGTAAAAACTTTTGGTTATATTTTATAGTTGAAAAGGCTAGCGACAGAGAGGTTACTTTTGATTTAGAATAATAAACCAATTAAATGACTAACTAAAGAATTTAATTAAATCGATTGAAGTTTGAGAATTTCGGTTGCGATCTCACCGCTTAACAAAACGAAAGAGCACAATAGTTATTATACCTAGCACTCGGCAACTTTCAGTAGGATACTTGGTTTTTTAATTTGTTGTTCAGACGATATATAAACACTAAATATTCTTAAAAACTTTTGATGTGGATCTATCAATGTCTTCACGACTTTTGATGAAAAGTATGCTTAACAAGAGTGTGATATCAAATCTGATGGTTAAAGTAGCGTAGATAAATTGCTTATTAACATGTGTCATTTATCAAAGCAAATTAGACACATATATATTAGACCCAAGTTTTAGCATTCATTTAATTAGTATATATCTCTATACTCTATGCAATGAAAAAACCTGGGTACACTATTTATATTTGATGTAACATGACAGGGTTGAGCATCGGTCTAAGACTGTACAGGACCGGCAAAAACAAGACCGGACCGAGATCGAGTTAGACAAAAATCACGGACCGAGGACCGGACCGAATGTGTTTGGACCGGTCCGAATTGATCCGATCCAAAAAGGTATTATTGGTCTGTTTGTACGTAAAACCGAAACGGACCAAAACCGAAGTTGAGAAAAAGTTATGACTGAGACTGGACCGCTGATTCGGTCGTCCAATCGATTTTGAGTCTGCGATACTCACCCTTACATGACACTAGTTATATTAAACTCAACAATAGCTAATTATATTAGAAAACTATATTTGTCATTATCGAACTTATTGTATACTATAAAACATAACTTTCTTTTTATATCATCTTCTACCAGGTGTCTCTTAATTATATTAGAAAACTATATTGTCAACAATAAAACATAACTTTCTTCTTATATCATCTTCTACTAGGTGTCTCCTAATTATATTAGAAAACTATAGTGTCATTGTCCAGCTTAATGTATCCTATTAAACAAAACTTTCTTCTTATATCATCTTCTACTAGGTGTTAATCTTCTATTTGTCAATATTTTAAAGAAAATATTTAGTTCTCATGTCATAATCTATAATTATCTATTAGTAGGGTACTTCGGACGTTGTAATGGCGAATACTCTCAAACAAATGTTTTTTTTTTTTTTTTTTTTTTGAACGGCAGATTTTTAGTAAGCAATAGCAAGAAGCTAGACAAGAAAGAAACATCATAAGGTTACAAGATAAGAACTTTTTAACCAATCTACCCAACTAAAATGCGGCTTGCATCTATATCTACACGAATAAAACGAATGAGCCACTATATCATCAAAAAGAATCGCTTTGGAAGGACTGTTCGAGCCAAAAATAGATGTATTCCGAAAACTCCATACAAGACACCACATGACATAGAAAACACGTTCCAATATCTCTTTATGATTAAAAGGAAGCCGAATACTCGAAACACAAATTAGCCACTCCTAGTATGACGAAATTTCCGAATGAGATATCCCACCATGTAAAGATCTTACGACAAAGACCTCTTGCCATAGAACATGCAAATAAAATGTGACTTGTAGACTTGACTGCGCTACCACATGTAGGGCACATAATAGACGGGATATCCATTCCTCTACGAGAAATATTAAGCCGAGTTGGTAAACAATCTAAACTAACTTTCCAAGCAAGAACATTAACTTGAATAGGAACAACTTTTACCCAACGAGTTTTGGAGGAAGCACCCGATAACATGTTGTCATCAACAAACCTCCTTACCGAAGCAACTGAAAAAACTCCTAAGCCCTCTAACGACCAAAACCATTTGTCTTGCATCACAGGAAGTTGAAAACCATTCAAAAAAATCGCCAGGTCTAAAAACTGAGTATTCTCAGCTCCATCTCTTGGAATGCACCGCAAAGAACATCTCAAATTCTCAAGAGCCATCTTCGAAGCAACCGTAATATTCTTATTCGGTTCCAACGCATGAAACCGATATTTAAAACTCCCTTCCATACTTCCTCCCAAAACAAAGTGTTCTCACCATTACCCACCTTTCTCTTAAAAAATCCTAGAAGATCAATCCCATGACTCTTAAGCTTAGTCAACTCACGAACTATATCTAACCAAGTTGAGATATAAGTAAACTTGGACGGATTACAAAGACTACCATCTACTCCATGAATAGCCTTTATCACCCTAGCCACAAAGAACAACTATCATTTCTAAAATGCCACACCCACTTAAACATAAGAGCTCTATTCAAAGCAAAGAAACTTAATACACCTAAACCTCCTTTCTCTTTAGAAGGCAAAACACTACTCCACTTCACCTACATCATTTTCTTTTCATTACACTCTATCCCATTAAAGAAGTGACACCGAATAGATTCCATTCATTTTAGCACCTATATAGGAACTTTAAACAAAGACATGTGTAATAAATAGGTGTTGATCCCAACACTGACTTGAGAAGCGTTAATCTTCCACCTATAGAAAGTGTCTTCATCTTCCATCTCGATAGTCGAGATAATAATTTATTCACTATCTTGTCCCAAGATTTAATACGCGACATCAAACCACCAAATTTGATACCAAGATAATAAAAAGGAGTTTTGAACGTCAAACATCCTATCTTTCTAGCTGCATGATTCACTTTGTCAGTATCTACTGCTATCCCCATCAATTTACTTGTTTGTATATTAATGTGAAGACCAGAAGCATGAAAGAAGCAATCTAACGTGTGCACAATAGTAGAGATATTAGAATCGCTCCATTGTCCCATAAAAACGACGTTGTCAGTATAAAACAAGTGTGAAACAGTCGAAGATGATCCAATAGAAACTCCTTTGAAAAAATCCTTCGTTAACAACTTGTTGAAACGACAGGTGAAGGCTTTCCATGATCAATATAAATAAAAAATGAGAAAGAGGGTCTCCCTGCTTAAGACCTTTATGAAATTGAAATTCCCGTGTCGGGCTCCCATTAACAAGAATCGAGCCTCTAGAAGAACTTAAACAACTTTGAATCCAACCCTGAAATGCATGTTAAACAACCCTGAAACAAGTGTGAAACAGTCAACCCTGAAGAACTTAAACAACTCTGAAATAAATGTTAATGACATCAAAAGGTAAAAGGCATGGCTAAGAGTTGTACTTGAGTTATGTTTATATGATTGTGTTTTAAGTGTTTGGTCTTTTAATGGCTTTGTTAAATTATACAATGTGATAATATTATTGTAATTTTAAGTGAAAGAGTGTTTTAAGAAGATCATTAATTATATTTATTGACCTTTTATACTTCTACGTTAAGGATATGTAAACCTAACTATACAAGTTGTAATGCTTGAAAAGTACTTCATATTTATTATATACGAGTAATGACATTAAATAAAGAGATTGTGTTTAAATTGGTATACTTTTAGCTTTGTTAGTTGTGATGCTTAATTTTAAGTTTTTAGTGTCTTAGTGTAATTAATACCTTAAAAGTACTTCCTCCAAAATAGTAAAATGATAATACGTGTGTTTATTTACTTTAACCTCATTTCAAAATTTTACTACTTGGCACATTCTTTTTATTTTTCTAAAAACAGATGCCTCCCTCAGCAGCTAATAACCATTCGCATCACATAATTATTTCCAGTTAATCTGCGTGAATCTTTCTACTCAACTTGAGACTTGTTAATGCCCATTTAACTTTTAAATATGCGGGCATTAAAAAAAGGCTAAATGTGATCAATTGTTTTATAAATTATCTCATAAAAGCTCTATTTTATTTTTGGCACAATTTACCGCCTCTAGCTACATAGCTACATGGTATAAAAAGTTAAATTTACTGTTTTACAATTATACCATTCTAAAAAATTAATGCAAAAGTAGAAAGGAAGATGGCTTCTCCTAACTATTGTTTTCCAGATCTTCTCTTGTGTGTATACATATATCGACCGTATTATGATTGGTAAAGGTGGCTTGGTTATGATACCCCTTGCACTTTTCTTTTAGTTCCTGATCTTACCCAATATATTTTATCTCTACATGTAATTCAACTTGTTGTTGACAACCCTCTTAGAGTTACTTTCAGTTTTCGCGATCTTTTCACAGGCCAACAAATTTTAATAGATGTTTGTGATATGAAATGATTACCTGGAGCCGGTAGAAATTGTTTGCATAATAATCGACTGGACTAAGGCGTTGAATATGAAAAGAACTTGTGCAACGTTGACTATGATATGGGTGGGCATTTCGGGTGCATTTCCGCCTCACATATATCACAGTAGAAATCTTGAGAATAATCTTCAATTGGGAGATATTTCATAGAGATTTCACGTCCTTTGCAAAACGTATGACCAAGGGATCGTGATGACCTCGTTACACAAAATATGCATATTGCGAATTTTCAAGCCTCGTAAGCATAGTTAGTACCATCAATCACATAGTTACTCACCATACGAACAACTTTAGGATAAATACGTTGAATAGCTTATATGCCATCAATCACAATTCACACAAAGATAGAACGCCCAATTAGTTTCACATCTGTATGCAAATGTGTTCCCACGGCCGCAACAAACGATGCAATTATAAAAGTACTCATCTTCCTATGCATCTACCAAGTCAAGGGAATGATGAGGGTGAAGTTGATGTTGTTATGTTTGGGTTAACTGGAAAATGCTTCGCATACACAAACACTCATAAACCACGAACCCAAGGCCATTTGATTCCGTAACAATCAATGTAACCGATGAGCCATGCAAGGCCAGTATGTTTAGCTTAATTTGACACAGTTTTTGTGAAGATTATATGTGCACCCATCTTCACATCAACTAATAATTGTTTGGAAGTGAATAGGCCAGAACCAGAGGGTGCTTATGGTGATTGGGAAGGTCAAATTTTCGGATAGATAAATTACACATGCCTTGTGAATCCAGTGTTGGGGGTTATAAGCACAGAGCATGGTGAAGATAATCAATAGCCTAACTAATTACCAATGAATGGTTACCGGATATTACTTGGACTCGTGTTATCACTTTTCAAAGTAAACTATTCAACCACAATGCCTGGGTATCACGAATATTTACTTGGGATAAGACCAAATGTATGTTAATGATTTAGGCACAAATAAATAACCCTTTTGCATCTAAGTGTTTAGTTCTCTATATCCCTTCATGCATATATGATTTCCTATTTAAAGGAAAATACTCATAGCTAGTCAAATGGAATTATGAGGATTAATCAGCCAATCAATCGTCTCATAATTATCTCGATTATAGCTAATAATGGTTAAATGACCAATTAAATGTGGTCATTAAGAAGTTATAACTGTCATTTGAATAGGTCAAAGCCTGTTACAAGTTCATTCCAGCAGCACTAGTAGTAGTACCTCTACCTAGCAGTACTAACATTGATACTAGCAGTATTAACTCTGCCTAACAGTACTAACATTTTGAATCTTACAACTATAGGGTCAGGGTGTTCACGGACCTTATGGGTGTACACTCCGTACCTCCTAACCCATTACCAGGTGTGAACTAATCCCACAAGTGCACTAAATATTCCAACATCCAGAACATGCAGTCATTGCACTAATAGAAAGTCTTTATCATCAGAGTTGCAAGCATTACAAAGGAAGGAAGCAGGTCTTAGTTGCAAGGTTAAAGTGTGCTTTGAGTGTCCTTTATATTCAAACTTTGACATTTGTTACATCTTGAATTGCACCAGCAGCAATAACACATTTACACAAGTTAATAACATGTAGAACAAGTAATGAGTCATTGCATTAGAGCCAATCAATCATCATCAATCATTATTTTTGCTATTATTTACCCCTCAGACACCCTTAATATCTAGCAACTTGAACCCCCGTTTTTCAGTTATATATAAGCATGTTACTGGACCTAACAACTAACTGATCAACATTATGATTTTAAACATAATCATACGCAGATTCAAATAACAGAAATTAACATTGTTCTTACTTCTCAACCCATGTTTCAGCAACAAGAAGCGAATAAAGGTTTAAATAATCAAATGAGTCATTCTGGCAGTTCGCATAGCTTTACTGGTTTATCTGAGGGTTCATTGTTCTTACTTCTCAACCCATGTGCCGTTTTATAATAAAAGGGGTCCAAATTAGGAGAGGGAGTCATTAAGGCAGTTCACATAGTTTTAGTGGTTTACATAGGGGTTCTAAGGGTATAATTGACCATATAGAAGAGTCCAAAAAATTGAGCCACTAGGCGCAAAAGACAGCTCAAAACCAAGTGACCACCCATCCCCCATCAAGGTACAATGAACCCCAAAGAAACCACTATTGTAGCTATGTGAACGGCCAATATGACTCTCTCCTCGTTTAAACCTTTACATGAGCTGGACCCACT
>OU343221.1:3547557-3672850 GCA_910596185.1 Chrysanthemum makinoi | reverse complement strand
TTCTAGGCTGATAGCTTTTTCAGAAATTTCAACTAAATGAAATACCAAAATCATTATAATTAAAAAGTAGATTTAGAATTAAAAAACATTTTGTTAATGTTTTGGAAGTAATCAAGAAGATTAATAAGAAAGAAAAGTGAAGAAATGAGTTGAGTAAAAAGACAAAAGTGAGAGGATTGTTGTATTGTTTTGTACGATTTTTTTAGGTTTACTTTCGGAATTTTCATTTTTAAACTGTATAAACAATTTTTAATTCTCGCTTCAATGAAAGTACAAGACATCTAAAAAAAAAGAACACCTTGCAAGATTTATATTTTTTGCAAGTTGTATTTGGTTCAATTATTTAAAGGACCAGAGTTGTCTTTTCTCTTGTGTACCTTGAAGTCTACACGACACTAGAGATTGACATGTTACAAATCAAGACTGTATGAAGTCGATATTAAATTTTTACCTGTAATATTTTTACAATAACTGAGCAGGTAATGTCTGTTTCATTGTTCGTATATCAGTAAACATTACAAAAGACTAACAAAGGGTCAATCAATGAAGGGGAACCAACGACTCTCGGGTTGTTCCTTTTGAAGATCCTCTTCCTTCTATTAAACCATTAACGACAAAATGTTGCAAGGGATGCCTCACATCCATTACTAACTTCAAAATCAAATAATTGACGAACTGATATATGTTCTAACATGAAACATAAACTTAAAAGATGGAACTAAGTTTTGGTTTTGTCCCACATTGATAAATGTGTGAAAATCTTCTAATCTTATATACCATGGTGCATTTGAAATGTATGTCTTAAAGTTAAATACTATTCTTTCAAAGTGAAACAATTCAATCATTTCCTTGTGGCCTTGGTTGTAGTGTTTGAGTTTGGAAAAAATTGTATAAGCTTTGAAGTTTTTGTAGCAGAAACTTTCAAATTTTACTTTTCTTTTATAAAGATTAACAATAATAATCCACGATTACAAATACAATCAGTGATTAACAAAATGTTTAATATGCGTATTCCCAAGCATTCAATAGGAAAGTTGTATATTTTCTTTGTTGAATCTTCTTATTAGATGCTCACTAATTATGAGAAAAAATGGTCAATCTATGCAATAGTATTGGATAATTTAAGTACATAAATAATCTCAACAACTAAGCTCAAATCGAGTTTACTCCGATCAAGCATAAATTTAACAGATATCTTTGAGCTATTCTAGCTGTGCAAAAAATCAACGAGTCATTAATTGAAGGGGAATCAATGGCTCTCGGGTTGTTCCTTATCTGGTCCTCTTCCTCTTATTTCTTTTCATCCGGCTGAATTGAGGGAATATATTGGGCCTTCTACTGAGATTAGGTCTCTCTCATTGCTGTCATATATACGGTATACAACATTTCTTTCAACCGCATATTTTGACTTCGAGATAACAAAGTAAAGATGATGCTTAATTTTTAAATTTTATTTGATCTCTATGGTGAGAACATTGAACCAGTAACTCTCCTAACAACGACCCTGGAGAACAGGGTAGTTCAACCATGTTTAATTAACTCTCTTGATATTGTCGATCTTTTATTTTATTCTTGTGGAGAATATGGGTGATAATCGTTTAATTGATTTCAGAATTATTGGTCATAAGAAAATGAAAAATATATGTACTTGACTAAGACGAGCAATATAAACATATATTGTTCAAGGTAATATTTGAATCAAGTAGGGTTGTGTTCATGGTCATCATACTAATCCACTTATTTTATTTTCTATAAGACAACTTTATGCTTAAAACAGCTTTACTAATTCATAGATGATCATGAGGCGATTTAACTTTAATAACTTAAAAAGTTACTACTTCATAGGAAGATCATGAGTTTTGGTTTTATATCCCACATAGGTGACTGAACAAGCATAGGTGGAGTTTATAAGTAAGACCATCGAGATATCAAATGTGGGATCAGTTGAAATGCTGAATGGAACTTATAAAGGCCACTTCAACAATTTCACGGGTTTTTTTTTTTTTTTTTTTTTTTTTTTTTTTTTTTTTTTTTTTTTCTGGGATATCAAATATGGATGTGTCAATCCTTTTATGGATTATCAAATATGAACTTGTTAAAATGTTGAATGGAACTTATAGTCATTAGCTACTTAAGCCTTTTAATCACATCTGGCTTTTTTACAGAGCGGTACTTATAAAGGCCACTTCAGCAATTTCACGGGTTCTTTTTTTTTTTTTTTTTTTTTTTTTTTTTTTTTTTTTTTTTTTTCTTCTGGGATATCAAATATGGATGTGTCAATCCTTTTCTGGATTATCAAATATGAACTTGTTAAAATGTTGAATGGAACTTATAGTCATTAGCTACTTAAGCCTTTTAATCACATCTGGCTTTTTTATAGAGCGGTACTTATCTTTATAAGCCTCTTCAACGGAAAACTTATATCAACTCTTATGTTTTTGTAACATAGCATATGAGTTCAGAATAATTATATATTAACTCTCATGTTTTCTTAACAAAGACTTCAAGCTCCACTTTTTCTTTATCATACTTTACTTTTATTTAATAATTATAATCCACGATGACAAAAACCATAAAAACTAGTATCCTCACTTACAAGTTGAGTATTGACTCATGTATGATTGATTTGTATAGTCGAGCAGGATTAGTGGAAAAAGCTTTGGTTATACCAAATAACATGCCATATCCTACTCGTGCAGCGATATGGCATTCACTTTTTGCTTCTTGTCGTGTTCATAAAAATTTAGAAATAAGAACATTTGTATATGGCAAACTTATGCCACTAAAGCCACAAGATGAAGTCGGTTATGTATTGCTATCAAGTGTATACGCAACATATTGGCAAGAAATATCAAAAGTTATGAAGTTAATGGATGAGAGGAACGTCAACAAGAAGCCGACTTACATTGGATTTTATCAAGAAAAGAATATGTTGCATAGGATAATTCACATCCTTCAATTACTTCAAAGTTTAACTCTTAACGAGCTAATATATGTTCAACATGAAGCTAATACGAATGAAAATTAAAGCATTTGCAAGAAAACTTAAAAGATGAAAATGTGTTTTGGTTTTGTCCCACATAGGTGACGAGCAAACATTAGTGCAGTTTATAACTATGCCACTCCAGCATGGAATGCCTTTTCTCTTTGTATATTCGTCATAACTTAGTGTGTTAGACTTACCATTTCATGCATTTTGTGACGGTATAACCTTATAACTATTTTAGTCATCAATAGAAAACCTATATTAGTATATTGTTTTGAAAAGACAATGGTTCATATTTTTATTCTTTGTTTCCTTAAGCAATGATTAGAAGGAACATCATGGGTAACACATGGCGATTCATCGACTTTGAAAATGCGAATATCAACTCAAGTAAAGCTGCATAAAGACTATTTGTAACTTCTTTTTCCATGGCTGCATAAAGTTTAAAAACACCTCTCAGAACCACGAAAGGGCTATGAGGATCCATGGAAAAAATACATTACATGCTTAAACGGGATTGAACTCGCGTAAAGCATTTGGTTTGCAAAACTACGTAACCACTAAACCTATAAGGTCTAGAACAAGGTTTCCCACGTAGTTTGTTGTCGCACAATAGGCTTTAATATGACGATGTCGCAAGCTGAGTTGCCAAATGTGTCACTAATTTAACATAGTAAAATATGTGTTTGCATTTGCGATATCCTTTATTAACCAATTTTGAGGATAGTTGGACTAGTTACTTAATGTTCGGAACGATGTTTTATTGTACGTAGATGATAGGAGTATCAACCTATTTGATTAGTGAAATAGAGACTTACTATTTTATGATGAAACCATTGAACCTTTTGTCCCACATAGGTAAATGAGAGAATATCTTCTGAGGTTATATACCATAGTGTATTTAGAGTATATGTCTTGAAGTTAATAGTATGATTTGGGGCTTTTGAAGATGACACATGCCTCTTTAGAAAGTCAAAAAATTATATGAAATCTTAAGTTTTTGTGCAAAGACTCCAAGCTTTACTATTCTTTTACAAAGATTAAGACTAGTAATTCTAGCATCCTCACATGGAGAGTATTTAGGGGTGTTTATTTTTTCTATATGAGCCACTTAATGAGTGGGCCCAACCTTTATTCACTCTTAATGGGGGGAGTTACAAAAAATGTTCTCTTTATAATAAGTGGCTCATATGGAAATGCCACACCACTTATTTTGGGGCTTTTGAAGATGACACATGCCTCTTTAGAAAGTCAAAAAATTATATGAAATCTAAGTTTTGTGCAAAGACTCCAAGCTTTACTATTCTTTTACAAAGATTAAGACTAGTAATTCTAGCATCCTCACATGGAGAGTATTAGGGGTGTTTATTTTTTCCATATGAGCCACTTAATGAGTGGGCCCAACCCTTTTTTCCTCTTAATGGGGGGAGTTACAAAAAATGTTCTCTTTATAATAAGTGGCTCATATGGAAATGCCACACCACTTATTTTAGTAAACAAGGCCTTAGTCATATGTAGATCAATATTTTCAAAGACAATTTTATTTGACTACAAATTTAAAAGGTTGCCCTCTGATATGTATAGCACATAACAAAATTTAAATTTGCAGTTTACTTAACTTTATTGTGGAGCCTTATACCTGTTTCGGTAGAAAGATTATAGAAAATTGAGGTCTAAATATATATTACACTAGCTATCAAAATTCAACAAGGTTATTAGGACCTAGCCAAGGGTCATTATTGGAAAGGTAACTAACGGCTCTCCGGTTTCTCCTTGTCAAAATCCTCGTAATTAATCTTCTTAATTAATTTACTCAAACAAATAATGTAGCATTGGTAATCATTTCCCTGACGAGACTTGCCTTCACGCCCTATGCTTAGTGAGATGCGAAAATAAGAAGCATTAACTATTTATAAAGTTAAAAAAAACCTAGAAAAAAAGTGTTCACAGATCAACTCAACTTGTTACCCGTATTGACCCAATATCGTTGAATACATACAGCCTCTACATGGAAAAAATTCATGGTTAATTGGATCAACCCCACTTGTTACTCATATTGACCCAATTTCGTAAGCTGGATTACAACTGAATTCACATTCGTTATCCAAGGGGCAAATCAAGTATCACAAATTGTGCGTGAAAAGTGTTGGTTAATAAATCAATTGCCGACCACGTATTGCAGACCCAAACAGATTAATTTACTGGCAATACTAATCACATAAAACATCCTTGGACCATACAAGTCAATTTATCTTACCAGAACGTGCATTTTTGAAAGGCAGTTAGAACTCAGACCAGGATGGCACGATAGAGAGCACAATAAAAACGATAGCATAAAAACCTTACATCCCTTTGATATTTCCTCCAGTGTCAGGGACACCTCGTTCATGCACTAAAGTTTTTATATTAGCTACCAGATGCCTACTCTTTCTTTCCTAAGAACCCTAAAAACCATTAATAAACAAAGTCTGGCCTTTAACGATAGCATAGTATGAAGCAAGGAAGTGATGAAAGTGACAAGGACAAAGAGAATATATAGTTTGAATGCCAGCAGATATGCACACTGTTTTTTGTTTTTGCAACTTACCATTGAGTCACTACAACCAATTTAATGATTTATCTGTAGTTCTAAGATTACTATAAGTCTTATTCAATTCCATAAAGCCTTCAAGTGATAAAAAGCTCAAGATTACTTACCTCAAACTGTTCATACCTCAAATGAAAGTGCTCCTGTTTCAGATATGTACGGGTGATTCGAAATGCTTACTAGAACAACTTATTTGCTTATTTTGGATTTTGTGTTTGTATGTCAGTTTAGGGTGACTTAAGTTGTTTTTGGTAAGTAGCTTAAGATGGTTTACCTCAAACTGATTGTTCTTTACCATATATGTCTTTTTCTATAGGAAATCAAATACGGATGTGTTAAATGCTGAATGGTACTTATAGTCTTAAGTAGCTTCACCTTCTTTACCATATCTGTCTTTTACTCTCCGATGTAAAATATGGATGTGTTAAAATGTTGAATGGTACTTGTACTCATAAGCGACTTCAGCCTTTAATAATATCTGGCTTTTTCCCGAGTGGTACTAATCTTTATAATTGCCTCTTCAGCGGAAAAATTACATCAACTCTTATGTTTTTGTAACATAGCATACGAGTAAAAAAAATTATACTAACTCTTATGTTTTTGAAACAAAGACTTCAAGCTTTACTTTTCTTTTATCAACCTTTACTTTTCTTTAAGAATAATAATTCACGATGACAAAAACAATAAAAACTAGTATCCTCACTCACAAGTTGAGGATTTACTCATGTATGGTTGATTTGTATAGTCGCGCGGGATTAGTGGAAAAAGCTTTAGATATACCAAATAACATGACATTTCCTACTCGTGCAACGATATGGTGTTTACTTTTGGTTGTTTGTAGTGTTCATAAAAATTTAGAACTCGGAACATTTGCAAATGGCAAACTTATGCCACTAAAGCCACATGATGAAGCTGGTTATGTATTGCTATCAAGTGTATATGCAATATCTTGTAAATGACAAGAAATATTAAAAGTTAGGAAGTTAATGGATGAGAGGAACATCAACAAGGAAGCCGCTTACAGTTGGATTACAATCAAAAACATATTATGTTGAATAGGATACTTCAGATGCTTTAATTACTTTAGAGTTTAACTCTTAACGAGCTAATATATGTTCAACATCATGGACAATGATTCATATGTTTTTTATTGGTTTGCTTAAGCAACTGATTAGAAGGAACATCATGGACACCGCATGGCGATTCATCAACTTTGAAAATTCAAATATCAACTCCAACTAAAGCTGCACATAAACTATTTGTAATTTATTTTTCCATGGCTGCATAAAGTTTAAATACAATTCTTAGAACGACGAAAGTGCTACAGGAGTCCATGGAAAAAATACATTACATGCTTAACGGGAATTGAACTCGCGCCAGGCATTTGGTTTGCAAACTACTTAACCATTAAACCTATAAAAGAGGTCTAGAAGAAGGTTTCACACATAGACTGTTGTCGCGCAATAGGCTTTAATATGACGATGTCGCAAGTTGGGTTGCCAAATGTTATACTCATTTAACATAGTAGAATATGTGTTTGTATTTGTGATTTCTTTGATTAGTGAAATAGATATTTGCTATTTTATAATGAAACCATTTGAACCTCTTGTCCCACATAGGTAAATGAGAGAATATTTTCTAAGATTATAGCCATGGTGCATTGAGAGTGAATGTCTTAAAGTTAATTGTATTCTTTGGGGCTTTTAAAGATATCAATTGAAAGATAGACTGCAAGTATGCATAATTAAGAGGTTGCCCTCTAATATGTATAGCATGGAGTAAAATGTGTACTTTACTCAGCTTTATCATATATCAATTGAAAGATAGACTGCAAGTATGCATATTTAAGAGGTTGCCATCTAATATGTATAGCACTGAGTAAAATGTGTACTGTACTCAACTTTATTGCGACGCCTTATAACTGTTTTGACTTTGAGAAAGAATAAAAGAGAGTAAGGCCAAATCATATTCAGGATCAATTGCATACACATGATTTTACTATACTGTATGAAACAAAAGTCCTCAAAACACAGCTGTTTGCTTATATCCATAGCCTTTTGCTGATTTAGCAGCTATACTAAAAGTGAAATAAATAATGTTCTTAATGAATTTACTCAAATAAATAAGAGTTAATTGCAATGTTGGTCCTTGTGGTTTGGCCAAATTGCAAGTTTGTCCCCAAAACTTTAAAAGTGCAGCAAATGTCCCCATTTTGAAGTTTAGATTGCATTTTTGGTCCCTGGATAACGTTAAATGACTAAACTACCCTTTGTCTTATTCAGAAAAAAACAAGGGTAATTTGGTCACCCAGACTTCAAAATAGGGACTGTCACGAGCACTTTCAAAGTTTAAGAACCAAACCTGCAATTTGACCAAACCATAAGGACCAAAAATGAAATTAACTCAAAAAAAATGTAGCATTGGTAATCATTTCTCTTAAACAACAAATACTTACACACAGTTCCTAATGAGACTTGCCTTCACGCCTATGTAGTGAGATGTGAGAGGCAAAAGCATTAACTATTTGTATAAGTTCAAAAACCTGGACAAAAAGTGTCGGGGTCAACCCAACTTGCTACTCATTTTGACCCAATAATGTTGAATACATACTGTTTGATGATAGGTTAAGGCCCAAACTTAATTGAAGGTTTGGGTCAATTAATATTAGGGTTTGATATGCTTGTTCAATAAGCTATGTATTCATTATAAATACATATCGACTCTTTATTATGTGGACACACAAAACATATCAATAAATATATTTTTGTTATCTTTCATGGTATCCGAGCTCTAGGTAAGATCCACCTATAAATTTACATCCTCGGTCATCGCTAGTTGCCCGGGAACCGGAGGGATCACAATAATTTTTTTTATTTTTATTTTTTAGGATTTAGTTTTTTCGTATTTAATACATAAACCCTAAACCCTAGCCGTCAAAACACACACAATATGATGAGTTGCCTTCAATCAACTACATATTTTTCTTCCTCATCAAATTGTTTTCATTGTTGAAGATCATTGTCGTTGACAACAAAGTTGACCACCAAATTGCCGCTCCCCTAAAGGCAAGTAAGTCATGCGTAAATAGCAAACGTCATAAAAAAATGGAGGAAACCACGATGCAATATACAATTATGTCCCCAAATACAAGTCCATCTTCGTACACATGAACAACAAAAAAGATGAGAAAAGAAAAGAAGCATAGAAGAAAAAGGTGATTTCAAAATTTACCAGTTTGTCGTCCGAGAACCTCTCGTTCAAACTGCAAGGAATGTTAGATGATAGGAAGGCCAAAACTTAATTGAAGGTTTGGGTCAATTAAGATTAGGGTATGGTATGCTTGTTCAATAAGCTATGTATTCATTATAAATACATATGCACTCTTTATTATGTGGACACACAAAACATATCAATAAATATATTTTTGTTATCTTTCACATACAACCTCTACAGGATGGTAATTGGACAACACTCGAAGCTGTAATCCTCACTCTACTTCTCTAATAGTTGTAATTTAACATCTTAGAAAACTGAAGTTGGATTACAACTGAATTCACATTCGTTATCCAAGGGGCAAATCAAGTATCACAAATTGTGCTCGAAAAGAGTTGGTTTATAAATTAGTTGCCGACCATGTATTCCAGACCCAAACAGATTCATTTACTGGCAATATTAATCACTTAAAACATCCTTGGACCATACGAGTCAATTTGTCTGACCAGAACGTGCATTCTTGAAGGCTGTTAACAAAAAAATGATAAAAAACGATGGAAAAAACACAGCTTTAACTAAAGATTTAGCCATTTAGGATTTGGTCAATTGACCAGCTATGTATTTTGGCACATCTCATCATTTAAGAGTAAAAACCTTACAACACTTTGACATAATTTCTTGCCGCTATACTGTTGGGATTTAATACTCATAACAATTATATAAATCATATAATATCATCAAAGCATGCAGCGGAAGTAATTAGGAATAATACATGTAAGTAATTAACCGAACAAGAAAGTGCGTACCTTTTAGCAATTCAAGTAAACCAAACAACTTTGAACAAGAACAAAACCCAAAACCCTAATTATAGGGTTTGTATAATTCGACCCAACCAAAAGTCGACCACCAAGATTACAAGCTCAAGCGTGCTTGTCTTTCGTTCTTGTACACACGTACTATTAGCGATTTGATGTGAAAAGCTAGTTCCTTGAATCACAAATAAAACCCAATACTTTTTTCTTGAGTTTGGAAAATCGAAACCCTATGGGGAGGGTTGGAACCGATCGGCCAAAAACAAGAGAGAGGAGAGGAGAAGAAATTAGGTTAATTGGTAATCCAAGGTTAGGAGAATAATGAATACAAAGGATTGTATTTATACATTCTCAAAACTTGGTGACCAAGAAAAGCCTCCCTTGGGCTTTTGAGAACCACGACCGGCCAAGCATCCCCAAGGGGATTCTAGATCCTTCTTGTCCACTAATTTCATTCTTAGTCCTCGTAGTTTACATTTAACGACCGTTAGTCAAAACCCCGTTAAATATTAACTATCGTTATGTTTTATTTCGTGACTAAAAATTAATAATAATAAGTTTTTTATATTAATTATTTACATCAATTCTCATACGTAATGTGCGCAATCCCGAAGTCTCGAGTTCGAATCGAACATACTATTATTTAAATATCCATAAAACCTTTCCGCTCCCACTTGGATATTACTAAATATAGTAATGACATTGGTTAGTCTAGCTTTCACACGCCAACGCCCCCTGATCGAATCGAGTATGGTCTCCTGGAAAAAACCATTTAATGATTCATCATTTTTACTTATTCTTTTGTTACTAATACTACATTAACTATGAATATGGATCAAGTCATTTCATAAGTTAATATTTTTGTTTCTCGTTGTATTTCGATTGAACAAGATTACCAAATCATCTGAACGTATTCCAGATAGATCTGGGTAAGGCCTACAAACATCTTGCCAATCCTACGAGGGGCCCAAATATAGTATTATACTTTGAAACAAATTCAAATGAACAAATTCTCTTGACTACAAACATAACTCATGAACTTTGCAACACTTCCGAAAATAGCCCTTATAACTACCAGTAACGGATAGCGTTAGACTATCTTACACAAATGCACTACATCATACAATATTACGGTATCTCAAGTCTCAGATAAACACTTCATGATATACTTAATGACAGAGATCCATAAAGTATCATCATGTAAAGGTGGGATGAGTCCTATATTCAATTCATTGAATATCATGTGAATCTGGTATGTCTCACGCATCAATATACTTTAAAAAATATATTCTACCAAAACTCCGATTTGTCTTAATTCAATGACATTCCCACATCATTGATCGACAACGGACTTTTAGAATAACATAAGTTATTCACGAATTAAACATGCAAATATAGGATATAATATTAAGAAAATGAAAAATAAACATAACCAATATTTTATTTCATTTAAATAATATTTGTTCATAACATCCCTTATCTAAATACTAAATAGATCAATGCATGATAATACTGGTTAATGAATTATGTCTCAAGTAATGACAATCATACTTGTTGACAAGGCATAATTTCAACTTACTTTGATCTATCGGAATTTTGAGAATACTTATTTCAAGAATTCATCTAGTGAAGTTCTTGGATGTGTGCATTCAAAATATCTTGATATTGCCACATAATATTTCATAAAGTATGTGACATCCTCAAGCCCACCAATTATGACAATTAAACTTTCAAACATTTTAAAGTTTAAACTATTCTTATTCTTTTATTGTATAATGCAACCATGCTCTTAGTTGAGCACAACTAGTTCACATGGCCATCCACAAGGATGAAATCCTCCCATGACTAGTATTGAGTGTCATCTCAATTATACCAGCATCATTGTATACAAACAACAATATGCTCTTTAAAAATTTCGTAAACTTTAATATTTACAGTGTAATGTTTGATGTCTTTCAAACTTTCAAGTTTGTTGACTATGACAATTACGCAACAATTGTTGTATTGCTCATCCATAGAATTTTGAGAGCAAATCCAGGCTGAGGAATGTAATTCTAGATTCAAACATATTCTATTAGAATATTCATTACACAGTTATCTAATAACTTCATTAGATATCAATGTTGTCAAATCATCTTGCAATCAAGCATGATACAACAATAACATGAAGTACATGAAAAATCCTTATGTCAAACAAAGATTTAATTCATGTTCTACATATCCATTTTCCAAATGATATATCATGTTCTATTAGACTCATTTATTTTACCGCACATGTTTATTAATAATAAACATATATTCCAAGGTTGTATGTTTTATTGTCAAAATCTTTCATGTGAAGTTCCATTCCAAATTAAAATAACATTTATCTTAGATGGAATGTTACTACCCACAACATATAAGATTTAAAGAAAAATAAATATAATACTCCCACTAGCTTTCAGGAATACTTAGAAATTATCTTATTTTAATTTAAAACAAAACTTGGATTTAATAGTTAAACATAAGAATCATCTTCTAGATGCATGCATATATCCATTCATGGATTCTTGCAGTTTGTACATTTCCAAAGATTATGTAAATTTATAAAACTCGTTTGTATTACTTATCGTCCTCGCAAAAGTAATCACACAACAAAGAGTTTTTGATATTCATTGTCAGATTTCATATAAATGAAATTAAGTATGACAATCATAATCATTATATATTTAATGTGCCAAGGAAAGAATATTCAATCACAGTTAATCGCTTAAGTGTGATTAATAATCTTCTCACAAGCCATGCATTAAACACATGTACAATTTTGTCCATATGATTTCTACACAAAGATTTAAACCACTAGGGTTTTCCGTCCTTTGAAGAAACTCATCATTATTAAGATAAACCAAGTTTTCAAAGTTGATTATCTTTTTGAACAGCATCTTGTCATTCATAGTATGAATAATTTACCACAATTCAATATTAGATAAATGCATCATCATGATTAACAGGTTTACCATAATCCTGCAACTCATATATCTCAGCACATCAATCAATTATCTGAGAATCCTTACGGATCTATGAATGAGAATTTTACCATCTTGAGGTCTATCATATTTGACCTCATCATGATATTTACTAGTGTATTTTAGAACATTATGTGTTTTGTAATTGTAATTTAATCTCTTCAAGATCTAAACAAAACTCCCACTTGCTTTTGTAATTTAAAGACTATCTATAAATACTTTAGCAATTAGAACAACACTAAATTGTTTTCTTTTGGGATATTACAAATCACATTAACAGTTCGTAAATCTTGTTCGTTAATAACCTACTCCAAAAGTAGTTTTAACAAATCAGAACTTCAATATAAGACTCAATGTGATTCATCACATTCCATACAAAAATGGTGTCTTATTAATCTTCTAGGTTTTGAGTTTTATTAAGTATATCCAATCAATACTCAATTTTCTAACCTTGATAACTTTTGGAAGAAAAGAAGATATGGTTATCTTGAATCAAACAATATAACAAATGTTTGATTCTTCTAACTGAACATTCCATATACATACAGTATTTCATTAGAATTAATATTGTAAGACAATCTAACAATATGTAAGATAAACATATTCCTTTTGGCTTACCTATTTACCAATTAAATCATCTTAATGGTAAAATAAAATTTCAAGCCAATTGCATGCTTTATAACTCATGTACTTTTGATCAAGTCACTTCATGTCCATTCTCATAGAAAACATAAACAGTTATAATCTCATTATACGTTATAAGTCATTTACCAATGACTTTATGTCTTAATAAGAAGACATAACAAGTTAACGTATTACTTTATATTATATGTCTTGTAATAATGAAAAGACTTCATGTTTGTGACTTTACAAAGAAACACATAAACATTTATAATTTAAAGTAATTATGAACACCACATCATGGTTTCAATTAATTTATTTTCAAGTTAATATATACTACTCTATCTATTTATGTCATTCTAAAAATACATAAATATTTAAGATAGTATTACTTTATTTAATTATGTCATTCCATGAAGTGTCCAACTTAAAAAACTGTAAAAGCATCCACGCCCGATCCCACGACAAGTGGAGATTTACCTTGATATTACAATCTAGCCAAGATCTCACTTAAACTAAAATGTAACTTCAAGTGTTTCTATATTTTAATGACATAAGACATAAAAGTAGTCTATGTTATAATCTTGACACATGTTCTTTAAGCAAGACAATCTTATTAGAACGTTAATCTCTTACCTTACGATCAAGAGAATCCATTAATCATATTTGTATGTGTTGTTCATTTGCACACAATAAATACTTCTCCCACTTGTGCATAGAACAACATCATATAATAGATAAACACCATGACATTCATTTGTTTATGTGAGCAATATGATAGTGTCATAGAGATATAAGCATTACAAGTAGATGTAGGAGCACTTAATTATCAAGGAAACGTTCATGACTATCCTTGAGATTATGAATGTCTACATTTTTTAACGTAATGTATTATTTCAAGAAAATCTAGAAATAATCTGAGTTACTTCCAAGATAATAAATCTTGTAACTCCCATGAATAGACAACGTTACAATAATGTCTTATTCAGTAATACACCATACTCCCAATGGATTTGACAACATTGTAAGTGTTTCATTAACCAGTGAAAATAGCGTGCTATTACGTTGCTACCCCTTTGTAATACCATTCGTAACAATTACTTAGGTACTAAAAGAGTGTATTCTACTATGTAGATGATGAATCATCCATCATACTATTAACTTGAAAATTGAGCATGCAATTTCTTCCTTAATAGGTCTACTATCCCCACAATAGTGTGTAGCACCTTTAATTGGTAAAAGCAAAACAAACGATACAATATACTAGTTTGTCTTTTACCAATTTTGCGGTAATTAGTCTAGCTTCTAATTTAATAACTCATATAATGTTAAACATGTTTTCTAGTTGACCAAAATGTCATATAAGAATTCAATCACCAACAGAGGGTAATGAGATCTCTTAAGGAAAACATGGTGTGCAATTTCTTAACTATTAAAGTTGCTATGAGTTATATTAGAATTTAGACAATTCTAATGTTCCTGACATACCTTTCTCAATCATGAAAAGGAATAGGATTGAGTCACACTCTTCTTCCATGGAAAAGAGTTTATGTTTGTCTTTTAGTAAATTTTTCTTGATCAAACATTCGTTTGAGAACAGAACTAGATCAATTTCCAAAGCCAAACTACGTTACGGTTTAATGTTGCATTAATACAATCAAAAGAATTAACAAAATTCAATTTTAGTATTTTCGATAATTAAATCTTTCAAGAAAATAAAATACCCTTAGGTCAATATTCATATTAACCATAGAATTTTCCTTGAATCTAGGACCCTCATTCTCATAGTTTCACCACATCAGTTGATCTGCTAGTGATGAAAGTATAGAATAGGTAATTGTCAAAGAACAATAATTGACAAACAAGTTTTCAATTCCTAGAAATTATGGGATTTACAATTTTGCCAAAACAATTAATGCAAAACGTAAGCATGTTTCATCCCATCTTATGCCTTAAGTCATAGGTCTCACTAACTAATTTAATTAAGTTGTCTAACTTAGAAACTGCAAATCATAAAGCTGAGGTCTCACACAACAAAATAATTCACCTTGTTATTGTAATCTAGATCAAGGTCTCACATAACTAAATTACAACTTCAAGTGTTTCATATCATTAGATGGCATAACTTAAATTTTAAAGGGTACAATTTTTTATGTGTAAACAAAACTTATGTATAAAGAAGCATGCATACAACTTTATAACACAAAATTTTCGAAAAAACTTACTTGTATTTTAATTGCTAAGATTAAATTCTACAAAGTTTAATCGATGCGTTGAGAAACTTACAACTTTGCACTAAGATGCTTCGTACATAGAATGGTTATACTAGGTAGCTTTAATCGAACTCACAGAGGCAGAGGACGGTAAGCGCTGAAGCATAACCTTAGACATCCTTTCAGTGTGATGTGCGCACTTCTTTTAACCTTTTTAGTTTGTTCTAGTGGGTGAGGCGTTCTAACCATTTAGTACAGTCGCATCAATCGATTAAAAGTTCAAGAATAATTCTTAGATAACAAATCAGTTTCTCCATTATTTAGTCCATTTAATTTTCTATTCATAAAACCCTTTTTGCTTACTAACATGTCAAACAATTATTTAAAGAAAAAAGCATTTTAATAAAAACTAAACACACTCAAATAATATAAACATATAACTAAACAATTTTAACATATGTAAAAACAATTAGCCACATGCATAATTATTTCAATAAACGCTAATAAAAAATTCTAGGCGTAAATAAATGCATACATTAACTAGGACTTTCATCTCGCTAGAAGATGAGCCACATACATCGACAAGTCGATTGAGAAGCCAAAGTTAATAGTATACCAATTAGCACATAATGAATTTTTATTAGTTATAATTGAGGTCTCCCAACATACTCCATGGCAAAACATGCATGTTCCACCATGGATTCCGTATAACAATTATCACCCAAGATACGCATATTACATGGCACATAACAATTATTCATTAATTAACCACATAAAATAAGCATGCATTTTGGGTTTCTACAAGTTTTACAAAATTAAAACCTAATTAAATAAAATAAGGGATCGACCTATCATTAAAAAATTAGGGTTTCGAATTCAAAACCCTAGAAACCATAAAAAGCAAGCATATAATCATAAAGATTCAATTTTTATGTGTTTCGGTAATTAATTACATCAAATTAACGGCTCGTGATGCCACTGTTGGGATTTAATACTCATAACAATTATATAAATCATATAATATCATCAAAGTATGCAGCGGAAGTAATTAGGAATAATACATGTAAGTAATTAACCGAACAAGAAAGTGCGTACCTTTTAGCAATTCAAGTAAACCAAACAACTTTGAACAAGAACAAAACCCAAAACCCTAATTATAGGGTTTGTATAATTCGACCCAACCAAAAGTCGACCACCAAGATTACAAGCTCAAGCGTGCTTGTCCTTCGTTCTTGTACACACGTACTATTAGCGATTTGATGTGAAAAGCTAGTTCCTTGAATCACAAATAAAACCAAATACTTGTTTCTTGAGTTTGGAAAATCAAAACCCTATGGGGAGGGTTGGAACCGATCGGCCAAAAACAAGAGAGAGGAGAGGAGAAGAAATTAGGTTAATTGGTAATCCAAGGTTAGGAGAATAATGAATACAAGGGATTGTATTTATACATTCTCAAAACTTGGTGACCAAGAAAAGCCTCCCTTGGGCTTTTGAGAACCCACGACCGGCCAAGCATCCCAAGGGGATTCTAGATCCTTCTTGTCCACTAATTTCATTCTTAGTCCTCGTAGTTTACATTTAACGACCGTTAGTCAAAACCCGTAAAATATTAACTATCGTTATGTTTTATTTCGTGACTAATAATTAATAATAATAACGTTTAATTTATATTAATTATTTTACATCAACTCATACGTAATGTGTGCAATCCCGAAGTCTCGAGTTCGAATCCGGACATACTATTATTTAAATATCAAAAAAACTTTCATATACAGTTGCTTTGCACGGGTATTGGTTTATTCTAATAATAATACGAAAATTTAGATTTTTTTTTTTTTTTTATGGAATCAAGAAGAGTAATAAGAAAGAAAATCGAAGAAGAAATTATTTGATGGTATCGATTTTTTTTGCTCGACTTTCACGTTTTGCTTTTAACCTTTTCTAAGGACTAGTTTTTTTTTTTTTTGGTTTTTTTTTTTTTTTTTTTTTTTTTGGTACCTTGAAGTCGTGAAGAATCTGGATTATGTGTAGTTTTCTAGTTACCTTTTTACAATCTATTATGAAGTTAGATATTGAATTTACTTTTTATATTTAGTAATTATAATAATCGAGCATTATAAAGTTTGTTCTATTGGTAGTGTATCTTTCAAATGAAATATTATCATATCTCGACAACCAAAATCATCACAAAAGCCAAAAACCTTGATATGAATGATCACATAACCCATAAGGGGTAGTTTGGCTAAAATTTTTGTAGCTAATTGGCTACAATTTTTTAAAAAAATACACAAGCAATGAATCACAGATCCACAAAAAGAAAAAATCAGGAACCACAAAAAGAACCATGTACCCACATTTATAGTACAAAATTATAGTCAATGGACTACAAAAAATTGTAGGTAATATATTTCCATATAGCGCATTGTGTATAAGTTCACAAAAATTATATGAGCTTTAAAGTTTTGTAAAAGAGACTTAAAGCTTGACTTTTCTTTCATAAAAATCCCAAATATTAATCGACAATAAAACTAGAGATTTAAAGCTTTATTTTTCATTCATAAAAATTCGAATATTAACGACAATAAAAAGACAATAAACTAGCGTCCTCACTTCTAAATGGAGAACATTTTGTAATATGTAGACGAAGCTCTTCGAAAATAAGAGGTTGCCTTTAATACAATAATATAGCCTAGAACAAAATTTGTAGTTTACTCAACTTACATGTTTACATGATAATTATGATAAGTTATACAACATTGTACAATAATAATTAGAGATTCACCAAATGTTTAACATGCGTGTTGCCAGAGATGCAAAACGAGTTATAAATGAACACTTATTAAGAGGATATGTACAAGAAAAAGTAATAAAAATGAACACTTATTAAGAGGAGCATTACAAACATTGAGTTTCACCATTTTAGGATATGTAAAAGCATTGAGTTTCACCATTTTAAGGATGGTGAATGTTCTTGTGGAGAATATTGACGATACTCGCTTTATAGATTTAATTATTGGTCATAACTCATAAGTTTACCGAGATCATGTTTATATGTAACTATTTCAGCCTTAAGGTCTTCTGCAATTTATAAAATATACATATATGTACTTGATTAAGAGGAGCAATACAAACATTGTTCAAGGTAATATTTGAATCTAGTAGGGTTGTGTTCATGGTGATCATAATAATCCACTTATTTTAGTTTCTATATGACAACTTTATTCTTTAAGCAGTTTTACTACTTCATAGATGATCATGAGCCGATTTAACTTTAATAACTTAGAAATTGAACCTTTAATAATTAAGCTAATTAATATATTTCTAACGGAGAAAACGAGTATGGGAATTTAGACATTTGAAACAAAAGCTTAAAATTGAAAATGAGTTTTGGTTTTGTCCCACATAGGTGAGTGAGCAAACATTGGTGGACTTAATAACTAAAATCATTAAGATAACAAATATTGATACGGTGGAATACTAGGTGTTACTTATAGTCATAACCTACCTTGCTTTTCGCCTTATCTTTTTTTATAAGCCACTTCAGCCTAGGGATGGCAAAAAAAATCCTTACCCGATGGGGACCCGATCCCCAAATCCGATTTTAACAAATATTGATACGGTGGAATACTAGGTGTTACTTATAGTCATAACCTACCTTGCTTTTCGCCTTATCTTTTTTTATAAGCCACTTCAGCCTAGGGATGGCAAAAAAAATCCTTACCCGATGGGGAATACTAGGTGTTACTTATAGTCATAACCTACCTTGCTTTTCGCCTTTCTTTTTTATAAGCCACTTCACATAGGGATGGCAAAAAAAATCAGTACCCGATGGGGACCCGATCCCCAAATCCGATTTTAACAAATATTGATACGGTGGAATACTAGGTGTTACTTATAGTCATAACCTACCTTGCTTTTCGCCTTATCTTTTTTTATAAGCCACTTCAGCCTAGGGATGGCAAAAAAATCCGTACCTAATGGGGACCCGATCCCCAAACTCGATTTTGACTGGGGAATCCTCAAGTTGACCGGGGATGGGGACGGGGATGGGGAATCCCCAAAATATGAAATCGGGGATGGTGCGGGGATGGGGATAACATAAATCCGGAACCCGACCCGACTTGATCTTTCTAGTGTATTATTTAGAATTTATATGTTATATCTATACTCGATTAACTTGTATATTTATATGTATATATGTTTATGAGTATCGACATGTATATTTATATGCATATGTGATATTTATGGAATCATGTACCTTTTGAATTAGAAGCATAAGCACCAACTACATGATACTTATTATTTTGTCCGAATAGACACATGATACATATTGTTTTTATATAATATGTAATGTTACAATGTTGAGGATGCTTTAAAGTTGAATTGAAATCGTAATGAATCCAACTATGTGTGACACGTTTCTTGAAACACTTTATGAGTTAAAATTGTTTATATTTTCGATGAGTTGGTGGAAAATTTATGTTAGTTCATAAGGATTGAAAATCCTTGAATCCCCACGGGGATCCCGATCCCCATGGGGGGGGGGATGGAGATGTAAAGCAATTCCACGATGGAGATGGGGACGGGGATGGGGATGGAGAGTGAAAATGGGGATGGGGATGGTAAATACAATCCCCAACATCCCCCCCGTTGCCATCTCTACTTCAGCCTTTTAATCACATCTGGATTTTTTCTGAGTGGTACTTATCTTTATAAGCCTCTTCAACAGGAAATTACGTCAACTTATGTTTTTGTAGCATAGCATACGAGTTCAAAAATATTATATTAACACTTTTGTTTTTGTAACAAAGACTTCAAGCTTTAATTTTCTTTTATCAAGCTTTACTTTTCTTTAAGAATAATAATCCCACGATGACAAAAACAATAAAAACTAGTATCCTCACTCACAAGTTATTATTTACTCGTGTATGGTTGATTAATACTATCGAGCGGGATTAAAAGCTTTTCAATTTATTTAAAATCTCATGTTATGCATCAACATGATGAGCTAGCTGAATATCCTGACCATTTGAAGTACACTCTACAACATATCATGACATATATACGAACGCCTCACTTCCAGGGGTGCTGCAGCGTGGATTCATAGAGAAGAACCAAGCCTTATTTCTTACCAGGTCACTATCACTGGAACTTACGGCATACATTCCAAACAATACTCTTTTTTGGCGCTGCAGTATATAATTCTTCACATAAGCTCAACTAGTTGGTCTCTTTTTCAACGTGACACAATACCTTCTTTAAATTAAAACTGTTTTGTGTGACCCAAAATACCTTCTTTAAATAGAAGCTCTTGGGTGATAAGAATATTATCTTGGATCACTCTACCTTGAATGAAGGCACTTTGATTCAAATTCACCAACTTTTGCAGCCCGATTTTGATCATTTCAGTGAGTATCTTACTTATGCATTTATAGATCACATTGCAGCATGCAATGGGTCTATAATCAACAACTTTACAGGGATTACTCACCTTGGGAACCAAAGAGATTATGGTAGCATTGACTTCTCTAAGTAACTTCATGTCACGAAAAATTCTCTCACTGCTGCACATACATCTTTTCCAACAATGGACCATGCTTTTTTGTAGAATACAGAAGTGTAACCATCACGACCTGGTGCTTTATTATCTCTAATATCAAACATAGCATTTTTAACTTCAGCATCAGTGATATCCCTAATCATCTCCTCTTCTTTATACACATTCAGTCTTGTCCCAAACACTCCCTCTGTGTCCCAATTCTCATTTGTGTTATTAGTGGCACCAAGGAAATTTGTCAAATGGTTCACAAACAGATCCTCCATTTGCATTCCTTCATAAGTAGTACCCATATCTTCACAAACACTCAAAATTTTACTGGCTTGTTTTCTAACCAATTACCAAAAAGATGCAAACTTTTGGTTGTTTAGCAATGCATAACCAAACACTATCAGTTTCAGTAACAACCAAAATTTTTATTGATCGGCTTCATGCCGATAACCATTACAAACTTTCCTATTATCTAAACATACAATTAGCTAGAACCACAACTTTCAGTGTCATCACGTTCCTTCCTTTCTTTTAGATCTTATACGATATTCAAGATTCTTAATCCTTGTTTCTAAATCAGGAAACTTTGATAAACGTGATGCTTGGCAGCCTCTTCCTTCTCCTTCTTAACACCTAAACGGTCTTCATTGGAGCAATCCCTTTCCCCAACCATTGTACAAAGCCTTCCCCTTATCGTTTTGTGTTGTGGGTTGAATGTGTGTTTCTGGTACTTAGGGTTTTATCAAATTCAAGCAAAAGGGAAACAATAATATGGTACAACTTTGGGTTAGATTTAACTAAGATATAGTTAAAATGTGGTTGGACTATTATGCCCTTGAAAATATAAAGCAAAACGGGCGTTGACCTGAGCATTACGGGTCAAGGAACGCAAATCGCCTAAAACACCAACTTTGGACTAACGCGACGGATTTCCCAATTTTTGGCCCAAGGCGATGCTTTGGGGCAAGTTTAGGGACCAACGGTGTATTTTGTCTTGAATATTTAATAACTAAGCTAATATCTATAATTTGTCTAATGTGAAGCTAATGAGAATGAGAATTTAGGCATTTGAACCAAAAGCTTAAAGATGGAAATGAGTTTTGGTTTTATCTCACATAGGTGAGTGAGCAAACATTTGTGGAGTTTATAACCAAGACTATGGAGGCATAAAATATTGATTTGCTGAAATCCTAAATGGTACTTATAGACAGAAGCCACTTCAGGTCTTCGATATTTTTTTTATAAGCCACTTCAGAGTTTTTAATCACACCTGACTTTTTTAAGGAAATGTTACATCAACTCTTATGTTTGTGTACATATAGCATATGAGTTCAGAAAATCTTATATTAACTCTTATGTTTTGCAACAAGACTTCAAGCTTTACTCTTCTCTAAAAGCTGTACTTTTCTTTAAGAATAATAATCTACGATGACAAGAAAAATAAAAACTAGTATCTCAGCAGTTGAGTTATATTTAATCATGTATGGTTGATTTGTATAGTCGAGCAGGACTAGTGAAAAAAGCTTTGGTTATACCAAATAACATGCCATTTCCTACTCGTGCAAAGCTATGGCGTTCACTTTGGTGGTTGTCTAAAGATATAAAAATCGGAATATTTTCATATGGCAAACTTATGTCACTTGTGCGATGGTATTAAAGAGATAGACAAAACAACCAAATGGAACTTTTACTCAAGAATGAAATACAATGTCAGTCACAAATTGCCTATTATCAATACTGAATGATGAAATTAAAAAATAAGAGAGATCGAATAATCTTAATACTCAAACGATTAGAGAGAGACAGAGAGGGCAACTTATAATAAAGCTGTTATGATGATTGTGAGTAAAACCCTAGCAGGGTGGACTCAATATATAGTGTATAAAGTTTCACCAAGGCCCTTCAACTCTTTATTCTTTAGCACAAGGAGCTAATCAATCAACTCTTCATTAAGCAAGAATAGAATGTCCATGTTTGACCCTTCCATTATATCCTGCAATAAAGAGTAAACACTAGACAAACACATTAGAACCAAAGCAGATGACATGCTTAAGAAACAGATAACTTTGTATTTTGGAACATCACTAAAGCCACAAGATGAAGCTGGTTATGGATTGCTACCAAGTGTATACGCGACATCTTGTAATTGGCAAGAAATATCAAAAGTTAGGAAGTTAATGGATGAGAGAAACGTCAACAAAGATGCCGCTAACAGCTGGACTATAATCAATAACAAAATCTGTTGCATAGGATACTTCACATTCTTTAATTACTTCAAATTTTAACTTTTAACGAGCTAATAAATATGAATGAGAACTGAAGCATTTGCAACAACAAGTTAACAAATGGAAATGTGTTTGTGTTGGTTGTGTCCCACATAAGTGATGAGCAAGCAGTGATAAGAAGGAACATCATGGACACCATATGGCGATTCATCGACTTTGAAAATTTGAATATCAACTCCAACTAAAGCTACATATAGACTATTTGTAACTTATTTTTCCATAGCTGCATAAAGTTTAAATACACTTCTGAGAACCATGGAAAAAAACACATTACATGCTTAAGGGGATTAAGGTTCGTTGTGCGGGCATTTCGTTGCAAAACTACATAACCGTTAAACCTATAAAAGAGGTCTAGAACAAGGTTTCGCATAGCCTATTGTCACACAATAGGATTAAGAGTAAGATGGCGATGTCGCAAGTTGGGTTGCCAAATGTGTCACTAATTTAACATAGTAGAATATATCTTTGCATTTGCGATATCCTTTATTAATGATCGGAACAATGTTTTATTGTACGTAGATGATAGGAGTACCACCCTATCTGATTAGTGAAATAGATATTTACTATTTTATGATGAAATCATTTGAACTTTTGTCCCCACATAGGTAAATGAGAGAATATTTTTTAAGATTATATACCGTAGTGCATTTGGAGTTTATGTCTTGAAGTTAATAGTGTGCTTTGGGGCTTTTGAAGATGACATGCGTGTAACACACACCTGCGTCCTCTAGAAGTCTCAACAAATTATATGAGCCTTTAAGATTTTATGCAAAGACTCCAAGTTTTACTATTCTTTTACAAAGATTACTACTAATAATTCTAGCATCCTCACATGGAGAGTATTTAGTCATATGTAGATCAAGATTTGCAAAGACAATTTTATTTTACTATAAATTAAGAGTTGTATCTTAATATAATAGCACAGAAAAATAAGAGAAGTAATCAAGAAGATTAATAAGAGAAAATTGAAAGAAGGAAAAAATTTGATACTACCAGGTATGAGCAAAGACAAGGAATTTACCCGAACCGAGCAGGAGTAGACTAATGTTTGTTGTTTCGTATTCGTGGTCTGTTTAAGATTTTGAACTCCCCTTGATGCTGTAGTACAAGAGGTCATATGAACCTATCGGGAGGTTTGTTAATCTACCTGGTGGATTCGACAAAACATGAAAGATATTTTGCTTTACCTTGAATTAAATATAAACAGCAACCCCAAAAGTTAAAGGAAAATGATTTGGAGGCCTAAAAATGAGACTAATTATATGCCTAAAAGGATGTGCCAATAACTTATTGGTTTGTGAAGAAGCGTGTCCCTCTCATGTCACCAATCAAGATACTCATACATAGGTTTAGCATGTAATTAGGCACCCATTAGGCATGTCAATCAATGCTCAAAGTTAAAATGTCACATAAACTAACTGAAGATGTGAGAGATTAGTTGATAATTAACTCTAAACATGCATGACCAAAAATGAAAAGTTAAAAGTAAGATAATATTATACGTCTATACATAAGGCCCATGGATTGATATGTTGTACACACGATTCATGATGGACCTTCACGTTTTCAAGTTGAAAAATGCAAGATTTGGGGTCTGATAATTAAATTTGTAAATGAAGAATCTTCCTGTCAGCTGGGCTTGAACAATTGCCCATGAAATTGATATGTTGGGACATCTAACCCAAGAATTTATATCCAGGTTATTCATAGTTTCATACCCCTAAATGGATTACAACGCCCCTTTTTTTTCTTTTTGTGGTGCTTTATTATAAAACTATGGAATCGACAGTATAGAATAGAAAATTATAAGTTTGATAAGTCAAAAGTATTAAAAGGCATAAAATACGGAACATAAAACAATAAAAAGAGTGACTTATACTGTCAACAGAATAGTAAAAGTGAGGTAAGACGAGTGCCACTATCTACTAAGGGGTGTGTACTAATAACACATTAGTTTCAAGTTAGGTTGACGTGCAATGTTTAAGTTGAATTGCACGCCAACCTAAGCATGAAACCAACCTTGGTTCATAGCCACTGTCGCTATTACATTTCATTAGATCAATACATTTGTATTTATAATTTTATAAAAATGATTGATTTGAGGACAACATATTTCAGATAAGACATGAAGGACCATTCCTCAAACCTTGTATGTTAGGCAATGATTAGTTGTTGTATCGAATCAGAAGAAATTAAGATAAAATCCATAACACAATTTACAAAGGATCTCTTTTTTCGGCTCACAAAGACGTTTACGGTGAAGGATAGAATAGTCATTCAAAGGCCCCAAAGCTGTAGCATGTAGAGTTTGAGCATGAGACTTCCACTAAAGAATTTCGAGCCCCCATCACTGCTGAAGAATCTCAAACCCCATATTATGCTGCACTTTTGAGATTTGATAATTTAATATGGACATTTTAGTTATGTATGCTTCAAAATGATTATTTGTTTACTAACGAGTGGGAGTTGCCCGTCGTTGCATGCAGCAGGGGAAAATATTCAACAATTAGTATTCTGTTTTTTTTTTGTAATTTCAATTAATCTATAAATAATTACTTGTTAACATCTTTACCCCGATATAATTTTTTTTGTTAAATTCTTGAATATATGGACATTCTTTGTAAAGTGAGGTAACTAACATGGACAATTACGTAATATTTCTAACACAAACCGTCAGCCTTTGGACGTCACTAGGTGGAAAAGGGTTGGGGCGTATGTAACAGGTCAAAACACGCCATTTTGCTAGATATAAAGGACAGTTAGCGCTAAGAGAAAAAACAAAATGATCATTACCTCTCTCTCCTAATTACTGATTTTCCACAGGTACATATGTAGTTGAAGAGCGTAAAATGGCTGACTTGCTTTTAAAAGGTGGAAAAGTAAATCCAGTTAATTTTGGTATCATATCACTACCATTGTCTTTCTGAGGTGTCTGACCATTAGGGGGTACCAAACAGGCCAGGAGATGTAGTTGAAGAACATAAAATGAATAACTTTGACTGATCGGTATGCTACACGGATGTGGAAAATAAAAACCGGTTGACTTTGATGTTGTATCACTACCATTGTCAGCTTGAGGTGTTTGCGCATAAGGGGTTACTCTACTTCCTACAGACACAGATGCTGTTTGTGATACTGAGATCTTTGGGACACATGGTTAATTGCAGGCGTGAACGTAAAACTAGTTGACTGCATGTTGGCATGTTGGTCCCCTGACCAATGAAATTAAATAAAACTAATGAATCAGGAAATCAATAGGAATGTACTAAGAGAAAACACCTTGGTTGATGTGGATGAAGAACATGGATTGACAAATTTATGGGTCCACTTAGGTCCAAAAGTATTACTGATTGACTTTGGTGTAGTATTAGTACCATTTTCTGCCTGAGGTGTCTGATCATAGAGGGTAACTCTACTAACTGCACATTGACTTCCAAGGAAGTGATTGTCTAAAACCGTGAATTGGACAAAATCTAGATGGTGCCGATTATAAAGGAGGAAAAAAAGTTGACTTATTCGAGTCAAATGCTCTTAAGACCCACACATTGAACAAAAACAGAGCTTTGTGTTGCTAGAAGTGTGACTTGAAACTTCAATATGTGTGGAGCCACATGGGATGCTTGGAAAATTTATACATAGGCTAAAAACAGGTTGTGATTTCTGAAATGAGCTTTCAAAAGGACCCGACATTGTAGGGGGATCCAAACGCAGGCGTTGATGAAGTGCCAAAACCAGAACTCTGAAATGCTGGTGCTGTAGACTGACCGGTTGCACAAATGGCATATGGTAAGTGTAGTAATAAAGTAAACCTTTTAATCACCACAATTAATAGTTCCGGAACATATAACAATTATGTAAAGTTGACAATTAACCAAATGAGAAGCTTTGAGCTAGAAAGGCTGATGTAGTAGTTGGAATTATATAACATGACTAATCATAAATATAAACAATAAACATCAAAGTAAGTGCGGAAGCGTATAGGAACATATAATGAATAATTAATTAACTTAAAGAATAAAGTATTGCGTATTTTCTTGATTCTAGCTCTAACAAGAATCAAATCCACAAACTAGCAATTAGGATGAGCCCTAATTAGGGTTTATAGGATTATAAGAAATTACCCTACCGTTTGGAATTCAATCCAAGATAATAACAAAAGTATGTTATTACTATGTTCTTGTACACACGTACTAAACCGAATTAAAGTAATGCTAGTTTTTATTAAACAAATAACTTGATGTGGAAAAGGTTTGAAGATCATACCAAAGGGATGTTACGATCGGTTAAGAACAAAACACACACAAAACAATTTAGGGTTTAGGATGATGAGCACAAGAGATGGAAAATAAAACCCTAGCCTTGTTTATATACCCAAGCAAACTTGGTGAACAAGTTGGGTTTTTTTCTTTCTTGTTTTTCCTTATGGTCCGATCGGTTCATGGTATCCATAGGGATTCCGAACCTTCCCAACTATTGCAATTTAGTCCTTTCGCCTTTTCATAAACATTTAACGACCGTTAATCCATTATAATTACTTAACGTACGTTAGTTATTTCGTTTAATAAATAAATAAATATAACGTTTATATTTAATTATTAACTTTAAATTCTCATACAAAAAGTGTGCAATCCCAGTTCTCGAGCTTCGATCCTAACAACGTATTAATTTAGTCCATAAAACCAACAGATCCACTTGGACATATCTTAATAGAGTGATCACATTTCGGTTAGCGTCTCAAAACACTCGATGCCTCTAGTAACAACTCGAGCAAAGCTCCGGAAAACCTTTTAATGATTTCTCATTATTATTATCTTTTGTTTCTAATACCATGTTAAATAAAGATATGGAATTAAGTCATTCTTTATTCAACCATTCTGTTTCTCGCTATAAGTGATTGAGCAAGATTACCAAATCTTCTGAACATATTAAGGGGAGAACTTTGGGCGTGGCCACGCAAACATCTTGTCAACCCTAAGACGAGGGGCCAAAGCAGTATTAAACTCCAAAATAAATTTGAAGGAACAAATTCTATCTTGACTACGAGAATAATCCACAAACTTTGCAATTTTATGAAAACAACCTCTTATGACTACCAGTTACGTCATAGCGTTAAGTTGCTCCAGAAGTGCACTAACATCATGACACTATCGGTATCTAAGTCTGAGGAGGATAATATTCATAATTTACTTATAACAATATCCACAAAGTAAATTATGTAGTTGGGATAAGTCATACATTCAATTCATTGAATATCATCCGAAATTGGTATGCATCTTTTCATCAAATATACTTCAAGTACATTCTACCATATCTCTCAGATTTGTCTTAGTTTAATGATACTCCCATATCATTAAATGACAACGGACGATTAGAAAAATAAATTTATTCACGGATTAAACATGCAAATATAGGATACAATATATTATAAAATCAAACATACCAAGTATTTGATTTTTTTATAACAATTGTTTACTTACCCTTATCCAAATACCAAATAGATCAATGCATGAAAATACCAGTTGATGAATTATGCCTCAAGTAATGACAATCATACATGTTGAAAGGCATAAATCAACCAACTTGATCTATCGTAATTTTGAGAATACTTATTTCAAGAATTCAATTATTGAAGTTCTTGTATGTGTGCATTCACCAATCCACATAGTAATTCATAAAGTGTGTGACATCCCCTATCACCAATTTATGACAATTTAAACTTTCAAACATTTTAAAGTTTAAAAGTATTTCTTATTTTTTTTTTATATATAATGCAACGGCTCTAAGTAGCACAACTAGTTCAAATGTTCATTAACAAGGATGAATCTACCATGACTAGAATTGAGTGTCATCTCAATTAAACAAGCATCATTGTATACAAACAACAATATGCTTATTAAAACTCCGTAAACTTTAATATCTCATTGTGTAATGTTTGATGCTTTCCTAACTTTCAAGTTTAAAGCTGATGACAATTTTCACAACATTTGACATATTGTTCATCCATAGAATCTAGGAGCAATTCCAGGCTTCTGAGGATGTAATTCTTTAGAATATTCATTACACAAGTTATCTAATAACTTTTAGTTAGATATCAATGTTGTCAAATCACTTCTTTTTCAAGAATGATACAATAATCTTAATACACAACATGATGTATCAGATGAATCTACAGGGAAACTTAGACTTCATTCACGTTCTATCTTGTCAAAAAGATATTTATCCATTTCCCAAATGATATATCATGTTTACTATAATCATTTATTTCTGCATGTTTTTATTAATAATAAACATATATTCCAAGGTTGTATGTTTTAATTCTTAAATCTTACAAATGATGTTTCATTCCAATCTAAACTTAACATTTTAGCTTACAAGGAATGTTACTTCCTATATGTTATACAACATATATTTAAAAATACCATAATACTCCCACTAGCTTTCAGGAATACTTAAAATTTATCTTATTTCCATTATAAATCGAAACTAAGATTTAATAATTAAATATAAGAATAATTTCATAGATGCATGCATTTATCCATTCATAATTATTTATTCTGCTTTCAAAGATTATATGAATTCAAAAACCTTTCAATTACTTACCGTCCTAGCTCAAGTAATTTCTCAAGAAAGAGTTTTTATATTCCATTGTCATATTCATATAAAATGAAAAAGGTATGACAATTATCATCTTTATATATTTAATGTGTCTAAGAAAGAATATTCAATCATAATTAATTGCTTAAGTATGATTAATAATCTTGTCATAAAACATGCATTAAATATGTGTACAATTTGTCCATATGATTTCTACATAGAAATTCAAACCACTAGGGTTTTTCATCTCTTTGAAGAAACTCATTTCCATTCTCTAGTCTAACTATTAAGATAAACCAAATTTCCAAAATAGATTATCTTTATGGATGAGCTCTTTAACATTCATGTGTAAGGTAATTTACCCAATTCAATATTTGGTAATCCATCATAATGATTATCGAGGTTTACTATTCCTCAATCAACTCATATTTCTAAGCATATAAGTCAAATACTTGAGATATCCTTGCAGATCTATGAATGAAAATTCCATTATCTTGAGGGTCTATCATTTCATGTCTAACCTCATCATGATATACTGTAGTGTTTTTAGAAGATTATGTATTTTGTAATTTATCTTTCAAGATAAAACTCCCACTTTGCCTTTGTAATATATAGACTATCTATATACTCTTAGCAATTAGAGCAAAACTACATTGTTCTCTATTTGGGACATTACAAATACACATTGATAATTCCTGACTTAAGTTTGTTAACAAACTATTCATAAGTAGTTTAACAAATTCAGAATCTTCAATTTTAAAACTTAATGTGATTCATCACATTCCATAATGAAATGGTGTTTTATTAATCTTCTAGGTTGGAGTCATATTGAGTATATTCAATCCATACTTAATTTCTAACCTTGTTACCTATTTAAGAAAGAGTTATGGTTATCATAAATCAAAACAAATCAAATAGAGTTTGATTCTCCTAAAACACATTCCATCAACTTGTGGTATTCATTAGAATTTAATGTGGAAGAATCTAACAATATATAAGATAAACATATTCACCTATTTACCAACTAAGTCAACTTAATGGTATAATAGACTTTCCAAGCCAATTACATGCTTTATAACACAAGTACCTTTTAACCAAGTCACTTCATATCCATGTTTCAACAAGAACATAAAGTACATAATCCCATTATACGTTATAAATCATTGATCAACTCAATGACTTCTTGTATATGTCTTAATTTAAAAACATAACAAGTTAACGTCTTACTTTATTATAAGTCTTAAAAGATTTTATGTTTATGTCTTTACAATGAATCATAAACATGTTTAATTAAAGTAATTATGAACTGACTCTTGGTTTCAATAGTAATTTCAAGTTAATTTATTTTACTTCACAATAATGCAGAGTACCATTATTTTCATTTATGTCATTTCAAAATACATAAATAAACAAATTGAAGTAGAATTAGATTACTTCATTTAATTTTATGTCATTCTAATAATACATAAATATTTAATTTGAAGTAGTCTTATATATCATTTTGACACATGTTCTAAATAATTGTTTAATTTAGAAACTGTAAATATGTCCATGCAAGGTCTGACTTTACATAGAGATTTACTTTGTTATTGCAATCTCGCCAAGTTCTCACATGGCGTAAATTGCAACACCAAGTGTTTCTTGAATTAGATATGTACAAGTTATATTATAACGTTAGTCTCTTACAGTCAAGAGAATCCGTTAAATCATATACCTATATGTTGTACCTTGAACACAATATAGATTTCTCGTGCATGGAACAACATCATGTAGCAGATAAACAACACGACATATGTTTGTTTATGTAACTAATATGATTGTGTCATTGATATTAGCATAACTAGTAGATGTAGAACCACTTCGTTGTCTAATAAGGAAAGCGTACCTATATCCTTGAAAACATAAGTGTCTACCAGTGGAAAGTAATTATCTTAAGACATTCTAGAGATAATATGGGTTACTACCAAGATGACAAAGCTTGTAACTCCCACTGAATAAGAGATCATGACATTAATTCCTTATTGATAATAAGAACAATACTCCCCTTTGGATTTGACAACATTGTAAGTGTTTCATTAACCAATGAAAGAAAATAGTGTACTATTTACTTCCTACACCTTTGAGAAAGTCCATACATAACAATTACAAATGTACTTAAAAGAATGTATTCTACTATGTAGATGATGAATTTATCCATCAATGCTATTAACTTGAAAATTGGGCATGCAATTTCTTTCTTAATAGTTCTACTATTCCAACAATTGTAAGTAGTACTTTTAAATGGTCAAAACAAAACAACTACATAAAATATGCTAGTTTGTCTTTTACCAATTATGCAGTAATTAGTCTAGCTTCTAATTTAATAACTTAGAAATATGCAATTTTCTTAACTATTAAAATTTGCTTACATGTTATGTATTTAGAATTTAGACAATTCTAATTGTCCTATCATACCTTTCTTCATTCATGTAAAGGAATAGGATTGAATCTCACTCTTTCTTATATAAAGAGGACTAGGTTTATCCTTTTAGCAAAGTTGACTCTACCAAAAACCCTTACAGGTGTAGATCAATTTACCAATTATAGGAATAACCTTCGTTTTAGGTTTAATGTTGCATTAATACATTTAAAGAATTAGCAAAATTCAATTTTAGTATTTTCGATAATTAAACTTTTCAAGAAAATAAAATACCCAAAGGTAATATTCATATAACCATAGAATTTTCTCGAAAACTAGGATCCAAATTATTATAGTTCCATTACATCATTGATCTGCTAATGTGAAAAGCACATAATAGGTGTCACTGTCGAACAATAATTGGCAAACAATTTCCAATTCCTAGATCATTATGGGATTTATATTTTCCAACGCTATTGCAAATATAAACATGTTTTATCCCATCTTATGCCATTGAATCCAAGATCTCACTTCCTACTCAACTTAAGTGTCTAACTTAAAAGAACTGCAAATATGTCCATGTAAGGTCTCACTTAACATAGAGATTTACCTCTCCATCACAATCTAGCCAAGTACTCTCATGACTTAATTGCAACTTCAAGTGTTCCTTTTAATTAGATGGCATATACCTTAATTTAAAAGGGTACTAGTTTTGATTTTATGCGGTCAAATCAAATATGTACAAAGATGTCATGCATTCATCTTGTAGCATAATTTTAATAAAAACTTTTTATTACCAATTCATAAAGATCAAATTATCAAAGTTTTGATTGAGGTATTGGGTTCACCAATCAAGAATTTAGTGTTAATTATCATCCATTATACGTGTACTTTTGCATAAGTGTAAACACTTAGTGTTTGGTAATTACCAAAGTGGCATGGAATTAAAACTAATTAAGCCCTTAAGATGAGTTTGTACATTTTATGGCTTACTAAGTAGCTCCATTCAGAATTTAGAAGGCGGGAGGACCAGGTAAGCGCAAAGCATAACCTTAGACATCCTTTGTGATTCTGTTGCGCACCAATAACCCCTTTATAGTTCATTCTAATGGGTGAGCCGTTGAGTCATTGTACCAAAGTCACCAATCAATTAAACTATTGAAAACTTAACTCTTCCAAAACAAAATCATTCGCCATTGTTTAGTCCGTATTTTTCTATTCAAAATTACCCTTTGCTTAAATGGCACAATAAACAAACAAAATAATAAATAAAAAATAAACTACTAAAAACAATGCGCACATAATAAACAATTTATACGTGTAAACAAGTAGCCACATGCAACTTATTCGATAAAACCCTATTAATAATCAGTATCTAGGTTAAATTAGTATATAATAAGTAGGGCTTTTACTCTCTCAATTGAAAGTGAGCCACATACATCGACGGATCGATTGCGTAAACCCATAATTAATGATATACCAAATTGCACATAATTGATTCATTAATGTATATAATTGGAGTTTTCCCAATTCAAGATTTATCATAAATATACATGTGTATAAAACTTAACAATTAATCCAATCTTAACAATTAAATAATACAAGCAACTATCAAACCATGCATATCATCATGGATATAACATAACAATTATTTAATTAAGTCACAAGATCGCATACAATTCCATGTCACATAACAATTTATTCATGAATTTATCACGTAACAAATATATTAAATCTAGGTTTCGATATAGATAACATAACAATTAATATAAACCCTAAAAAAAATTAAGGAAATCGATTACAAATTTTAGGTTTTCCACCATAAAAAATTTTCGATCCATAATAGATTTTTAAAACCAAATTAGGGCAAAATCCTTAACCCTAAAATTAGGGTTTATATAATCATAACCAAAAACCTAGAATAAATCATATCAAACACAATACAATATCCGTTTTTTACGTGTTTAGTAATTAATTACTCATTAAAACCTATGACTCGTGATGCCTTTATTTGAATTATATAACATGACTAATCATAAATATAAACAATAAACATCAAAGTAAGTCTGAAGGCGTATAGGAACATATAATGAATAATTAATTAACTAAAGAATAAAGTATGCGTGCCTTTCTTGATTCTAGCCGAACAAGAATCAAATCCACAAACTAGCAATTAGGATGAACCCTAATTAGGTTTTATAGGATTATAAAATTACCCCACCGTTTTGTAATTCAATCCAAGATAATAACAAAAGTATGTTATTACTATGTTCTTGTACACACGTACTAAATCGAATTAAAGTAATGCTAGTTTTTATCAAACAAATAACTTGATGTGGAAAAGGTTTGAAGATCGATACCCTAAAGGGATGTACGATCGGTTTAAGAACAAAACACACACAAAACAATTTTAGGGTTTAGCTAATGAGCACAAGAGATATGAAAAAATAAAACCCTTGTTTTATATACCCAAACAAACTTGGTGAACAAGTTGGGTTTTTTTTCTTTCCTTGTTTTTCCTTATGGCCGATCGGTTCATGGTATCCATAGGGATTCTGGAACCTTCCCAACTATTGCAATTTTCCCATAAACATTTAAGCACCGTTAATCCATTACATTAATTACTTAACGTTCGTTAGTTATTTCGTTTAATAAATAAATAAATATAAAGTTTATATTTAATTATTAACTTTAAATTCTCATACGTAAAGTGTGCAATCCCATAGTCTCGAATTCGATCCTAACACACGTCTATTAATTTATTGTCCATAAAACCAACAGTTGTACCAAATGTACATTGATTTGAGGACTCTAAAGATAGTGCTAACCTTAAATTAACAACACAGCTACTCCATCACAAGCTAGAAAGCAACATTTTTCAGCAATCTCAAGTTGTGATAGGATACTTTCAAAGTAAAATAACCAGACCTTTAAAACATCACAGATCCCTTTCATATCAATATCCCATTTCTTATATGTTTGAATAACTGCAAAACGGACATTTTTTCACATCACAAAATCGCATTCTCGTCTTGAGTCTAAGTAAACTAAAAGTAATTACTTTTACTTATCATCCAACTGCAGAATTCTTAAATATGTATATAAAAGCTAAGGGTGGCTCTCGACCCATCAGTTAAAGAGCAATACCATGGAATACTAAAAGTCATGTAAATGAATTAAAAAGTGTATATTTACACATCTCAGACCGCGACTTGTGAGTCACACTCAAGCAATATATACTTAACCAATTTGGCTAAACAAAAAGATGTTCAGCCTTAACTTAGTATCTGTTCAAATTACGTGCTCAACAACATATGACCACTGAACAGGCTTGAAAACAGACGTTTGTTGCAGAGGGCCACACGCCCACACACCACCACCCAATGTAACCTCTTAATGGTATACATGGGCCTGGAAATAAACCCCCATGGTATGAAATTTGGATCCCCAATAGCCGTAAAATACTCAATTTCATCATCAATTAATTTTTTTCTTGTGTTTATGGCATTCTGAAACAAGATTCGACAAGGAAAGCTTGAAATTAAAATTTGGTTCACATTTATATGCAGATGCGTTGCCATGCCTGTAACAAAGGCACATATATAAAATATAAATTAATATATTTTGTTTCTGCATCATTATAGTCTTTGACATGAAAGTTTATAATCTTACAGTAGATCTGTGACAAACTTCAAGGGCACTAATAATTATTCAAAAGCAGCAAATAATATAAACTTTGAGACAAATTATCAAACATTTAATCTGCATCCTTTAAATCATATATCAAACTAAAACAAGTACCAATTGAAAATTAAAAGAAAATATAAGATAAGAAGAAGAGAAAGACAATAATTTATTGAAACAATCCACACCCCTTCCTTACTTCCTCTAATATCACCATTCCGTATTCAGGTGACAATAAAAGCAAATATTGAAATTACATAATCTAACCCGACATTCAAGGACCAAATAACCATTAATATCTTTATTACAAACAGAACACACATACTGGGGAGTACCTTTCTGCCTTGAACATATGTTAATGGATGTTTGTGATAAGAAACGGGTACCTGTATTGCGTATAATGTTTGCATACCAATCGATTCGACTAATGCAGTAAAGGTGAAAAGAACTTTTGCATTTGTGACAATGATAGAGCCAGAACTTTGGGTGCATTTCCTTCTCACAAATATCACAATAGAAATCTTCAGGATGGTTATCGACTGGGGGATATGTCAACGGGATTTCATGTCCTTTGCAATACCTATGAGTAAGGGACTGTGGCGACCTCATTGCACAGTGCATGTCTAGTTGGAAGTCACAATCCTTGCAAGAATACTTATACCAGACAGTCTCTTACACCTTACAACTAGGTTTGGGATCAATAAGTTGGACAAGAGGATGGTGTATGGTATTTATGTTTAATGGTGTTTGGTAAAAATGCACAATTAACACAAAGGGAGAACTGGCAGTCAGTTTGATTGCATTTGTACAGAAATGTGTTGCCACAGCTGTAACAACCAGTGCAAATATAGAAGTCCTCATCCTCCCATGTGTCTACCAAGTAAAGGGAATGATGAGGGTGAAGTTGATGTTGTAATGTGAGGGGTAACTGGGCACAGTATTTGTGGAGAGTGTATGAACATCCATCTTACAACAGCTATAGTATGGAAAGGAGAGGGTCTGACACACCCATAGCATACTTCATAAGATCACTAGAGTCTATATCGGGCTTGTTTTTGTTGATTCTTTATAAGTTAATAGATGATCTGGATGGCTCCAATGGTTAATCTCATATGTTTCATTATCATCAAGAATTACCTTTCCAGAATATAGCAGCTTCAGTGGATCAGTAAATGAGTATGACATGGGAAAATGCAGTAAATTCTTATCATGTTCAGTTGCAACAGAGATACCTTGATCGTCTCTGAAAATTACATATTGAGTTTAGATGTGGAACTTCACAACAAGAAGAATAAAAACAAAAAAAAACAGAGGAAGTGTTTGACCTTGGAGGTGGAGCATTTAAGGCACACTTAATGTGGGCAAAGTATCTACAATTTGCACAATGATACAACCAGTCGTTTTGGAAGACGCGGTTGTTACAGAACTCACAAAAATATGCATAATTATAGAAATTTTCCGGAAGTGAATAGACAAGAACGAGAGGGTGCTTAGGGTGATGGGGGAGATGGATGGTACGGGCCAAGGATGTACAAGACTTGTGGATCCAGAAGACACAAGTATCACATTGATAGAACAAGTCTTTTTTCTCAGTTTGGCAAGCATCACAATAGAACGAAGCAGGTTTCAATTGGAGGGTTAAAGTGTGTTTTGGGTGACCATCACATTTAAATTTGATTGATGCTTCCTCTTTAAGTGCAATAGCAGCCACCTCTTGAGCAACAGCAACAACACCGCATTTTGTGCATGCATCCAAATCACAATCTGAGCAGCGGTGGCGAAACCCCTTAATAGGCTTGGCGTTGTCCATCAATCACAATAGTAGCCATGATTTTTTACTATGAGTGTAAGAGGATGCAAGGGATGGATGTGGAGATTGATAGTGGGTGGTAGTTCTGCACATGTCTTATGCAGAAGTAACCTTTCGATACATCCATATGCAACCCGATATCGTTATCAGTGCTCGACATCCCATGCAATCAACCACACCTTTCTTCTCCTCATTATCATCATCACCAACACTCTCAACCGTCTCCCAGTTTTCGATTAGCTTCAATGAATGTTGTTCATGGCTAAAATGTTTAATCAGCTCTTCCATCCTCTGTGTTTCTCTCTCCTTAGTGTGTGTGTAATTGAAGTTTTCAAATATGCAATAATCTACACAACTTCAAGATTATTTATATCTGACTTGCAAATATCATCAATGATATTAATTATATTTGGGTGACAGAGCAGATAACGCTGAGGTGTGTTAATTTCACCAACCCTGAATTTTTAAATTGTGTAATGACAGCTATCATCAGCAAAACACATGAATCGTTATTAAATTATATTTAAGTACCTTATTTGGATACATAAAACATAGACGCAAAATAGTTAATCACTCAATCACTCACAAAAAATTTAACCACTCAATCACTCATTATTATAAACTAAAAAGACCTGACAGAAGTAAATGCACAACCCCTCCATGTAAGAGTTGTTCGCTGGAGATGAAGTTTTAGAAGCTAAAATTAAAAAGAATTAATATTTTATATACAGTAAATTTAAAAGATTAAATAAAATAGCATTAAGTTTAAAATATTATTTTTATCAAGTATTGTATAATAAAAATAAAAATATATAAGGTCAAAGTTGCAAAACGAAAGAATTAAAAGTCAATAGTATACTATAATTGTAGGGCAATTAGTTTCAAATTAGTACTTTTTCTTCTTTTTTTTTTTTTTTTTTTTTTTTTATCACCTAATCGAAAAATCTTGGCTCAAATCATATATAAATCTAAAGAAGACATTTTCACTAAAAGTGTGATTCACGTACGTAGCCAAAGTAAAACTTTGGTTATATTTTATAGTTGAAAAGGCTAGCGACAGAGAGGTTACTTTTGATTTAGAATAATAAACCAATTAAATGACTAACTAAAGAATTTAATTAAATCGATTGAAGTTTGAGAATTTGGTTCGATCTCACATAACTCAAACGAAAGAGCACAATAGTTATTATACCTAGCACTCGGCAACTTTCAGTAGGATACTTGGTTTTTTAATTTGTTGTTCAGACGATATATAAACACTAAATATTCTTAAAAACTTTTGATGTGGATCTATCAATGTCTTCACGACTTTTGATGAAAAGTATGCTTAACAAGAGTGTGATATCAAATCTGATGGTTAAAGTAGCGTAGATAAATTGCTTATTAACATGTGTCATTTATCAAAGCAAATTAGACACATATATATTAGACCCAAGTTTTAGCATTCATTTAATTAGTATATATCTCTATACTCTATGCAATGAAAAAACACAGGTACACTATTTATATTTGATGTAACATGACAGGGTTGAGCATCGGTCTAAGACTGTCTGGACCGCAAAAACAAGACCGAGATCGAGTTAGACAAAAATCGGACGAGGACGGGCCGAATAATGTTTGGACCGGTCCGAATTGATCCGATCAAAAGGTATTATTGGTCATGTTTATGCGTAAAACCGAAGCGGACCAAAACCGAAGTTGAGAAAAAGTTATGACTGAGACTGGACCGCTGATTCGGTCGTCCAATCGATTTTGAGTCTGCGATACTCACCCTTACATGACACTAGTTATATTAAACTCAACAATAGCTAATTATATTAGAAAACTATATTTGTCATTATCGAACTTATTGTATACTATAAAACATAACTTTCTTTTTATATCATCTTCTACCAGGTGTCTCTTAATTATATTAGAAAACTATATTGTCAACAATAAAACATAACTTTCTTCTTATATCATCTTCTACTAGGTGTCTCCTAATTATATTAGAAAACTATAGTGTCATTGTCCAGCTTAATGTATCCTATTAAACAAAACTTTCTTCTTATATCATCTTCTACTAGGTGTTAATCTTCTATTTGTCAATATTTTAAAGAAAATATTTAGTTCTCATCATCATAATCTATAATTATCTATTAGTAGGGTACTTCGGACGTTGTAATGGCGAATACTCTCAAACAAATGTTTTTTTTTTTTTTTTGGCAGATTTTAGTAAGCAATAGCAAGAGAAGACAAGAAAGAAACATCATAAGGTTACAAGATAAGAACTTTTTAACCAATCTACCCAACTAAAATGCGGCTTGCATCTATATCTACACGAATAAAACGAATGAGCCACTATATCATCAAAAAGAATCGCTTTGGAAGGGGCTGAGCCAAAAATAGATGTATTCCGAAAACTCCATACAAGACACCACATGACATAGAAAACACGTTCCAATATCTCTTTATGATTAAAAGGAAGCCGAATACTCGAAACACAAATTAGCCACTCTAGTATGTGAAATTTCCGAATGAGATATCCCACCATGTAAAGATCTTACGACAAAGACCTCTTGCCATAGAACATGCAAATAAAATGTGACTTGTAGACTTGACTGCGCTACCACATGTAGGGCACATAATAGACGGGATATCCATTCCTCTACGAGAAATATTAAGCCGAGTTGGTAAACAATCTAAACTAACTTTCCAAGCAAGAACATTAACTTGAATAGGAACAACTTTTACCCAACGAGTTTTGGAAGCACCGATAACATGTTGTCATCAACAAACCTCCTTACCGAAACAATGCGAAAAACTCCTAAGCCCTCTACGACCAAAACCATTTGTCTTGCATCACAAGTTGAAAACCATTCAAAAAATGCTTGAGTCTAAAAAGGTATTCTCATCCATCTCTTGGAATGCACCGCAAAGAACATCTCAAATTCTCAAGCCATCTTGAAGCAACCAATATTCTTATTCGGTTTCCAACGCATGAAACCGATATTTAAAACTCCCTTCCATACTTCCTCCCAAAACAAAGTGTTCTCACCATTACCCACCTTTCTCTTAAAAAATCCTAGAAGATCAATCCCATGACTCTTAAGCTTAGTCAACTCACGAACTATATCTAACCAAGTTGAGATATAAGTAAACTTGGACGGATTACAAAGACTACCATCTACTCCATGAATAGCCTTTATCACCCTAGCCACAAAGAACAACTATCATTTCTAAAATGCCACACCCACTTAAACATAAGAGCTCTATTCAAAGCAAAGAAACTTAATACACCTAAACCTCCTTTCTCTTTAGAAGGCAAAACACTACTCCACTTCACCTACATCATTTTCTTTTCATTACACTCTATCCCATTAAAGAAGTGACACCGAATAGATTCCATTCATTTTAGCACCTATATAGGAACTTTAAACAAAGACATGTGTAATAAATAGGTGTTGATCCCAACACTGACTTGAGAAGCGTTAATCTTCCACCTATAGAAAGTGTCTTCATCTTCCATCTCGATAGTCGAGATAATAATTTATTCACTATCTTGTCCCAAGATTTAATACGCGACATCAAACCACCAAATTTGATACCAAGATAATAAAAAGGAGTTTTGAACGTCAAACATCCTATCTTTCTAGCTGCATGATTCACTTTGTCAGTATCTACTGCTATCCCCATCAATTTACTTGTTTGTATATTAATGTGAAGACCAGAAGCATGAAAGAAGCAATCTAACGTGTGCACAATAGTAGAGATATTAGAATCGCTCCATTGTCCCATAAAAGCGGCGTTGTCAGTATAAAACAAGTGTGAAACAGTCGAAGATGATCCAATAGAAACTCCTTTGAAAAAATCCTTCGTTAACAACTTGTTGAAACGACAGGTGAAAAGCTTTCCATGATCAATATAAATAAAAAATGAGAAAGAGGGTCTCCCTGCTTAAGACCTTTATGAAATTGAAATTCCCGTGTCGGGCTCCCATTAACAAGAATCGAGCCTCTAGAAGAACTTAAACAACTTTGAATCCAACCCTGAAATGCATGTTAAACAACCCTGAAACAAGTGTGAAACAGTCAACCCTGAAGAACTTAAACAACTCTGAAATAAATGTTAATGACATCAAAAGGTAAAAGGCATGGCTAAGAGTTGTACTTGAGTTATGTTTATATGATTGTGTTTTAAGTGTTTGGTCTTTTAATGGCTTTGTTAAATTATACAATGTGATAATATTATTGTAATTTTAAGTGAAAGAGTGTTTTAAGAAGATCATTAATTATATTTATTGACCTTTTATACTTCTACGTTAAGGATATGTAAACCTAACTATACAAGTTGTAATGCTTGAAAAGTACTTCATATTTATTATATACGAGTAATGACATTAAATAAAGAGATTGTGTTTAAATTGGTATACTTTTAGCTTTGTTAGTTGTGATGCTTAATTTTAAGTTTTTAGTGTCTTAGTGTAATTAATACCTTAAAAGTACTTCCTCCAAAATAGTAAAATGATAATACGTGTGTTTATTTACTTTAACCTCATTTCAAAATTTTACTACTTGGCACATTCTTTTTATTTTTCTAAAAACAGATGCCTCCCTCAGCAGCTAATAACCATTCGCATCACATAATTATTTCCAGTTAATCTGCGTGAATCTTTCTACTCAACTTGAGACTTGTTAATGCCCATTTAACTTTTAAATATGCGGGCATTAAAAAAAGGCTAAATGTGATCAATTGTTTTATAAATTATCTCATAAAAGCTCTATTTTATTTTTGGCACAATTTACCGCCTCTAGCTACATAGCTACATGGTATAAAAAGTTAAATTTACTGTTTTACAATTATACCATTCTAAAAATTAATGCAAAGTAGAAAGGAAGATGGCTTCTCCTAACTATTGTTTTCCAGATCTTCTCTTGTGTGTATACATATATCGACCGTATTATGATTGGTAAAGGTGGCTTGGTTATGATACCCCTTGCACTTTTCTTTTAGTTCCTGATCTTACCCAATATATTTTATCTCTACATGTAATTCAACTTGTTGTTGACAACCCTCTTAGAGTTACTTTCAGTTTTCGCGATCTTTTCACAGGCCAACAAATTTTAATAGATGTTTGTGATATGAAATGATTACCTGGAGCCGGTAGAAATTGTTTGCATAATAATGCGACTGGACTAAGTTGAATATAGAAAAGAACTTGTGCAACGTTGACTATGATATGGGTGGGCATTTCGGGTGCATTTCCGCCTCACATATATCACAGTAGAAATCTTGAGAATAATCTTCAATTGGGAGATATTTCATAGAGATTTCACGTCCTTTAAAGCAGTATGACCAAGGGATCGTGATGACCTCGTTACACAAAATATGCATATTGCGAATTTTCAAGCCTCGTAAGCATAGTTAGTACCATCAATCACATAGTTACTCACCATACGAACAACTTTAGGATAAATACGTTGAATAGCTTATATGCCATCAATCACAATTCACACAAAGATAGAACGCCCAATTAGTTTCACATCTGTATGCAAATGTGTTCCCACGGCCGCAACAAACGATGCAATTATAAAAGTACTCATCTTCCTATGCATCTACCAAGTCAAGGGAATGATGAGGGTGAAGTTGATGTTGTTATGTTTGGGTTAACTGGAAAATGCTTCGCATACACAAACACTCATAAACCACGAACCCAAGGCCATTTGATTCCGTAACAATCAATGTAACCGATGAGCCATGCAAGGCCAGTATGTTTAGCTTAATTTGACACAGTTTTTGTGAAGATTATATGTGCACCCATCTTCACATCAACTAATAATTGTTTGGAAGTGAATAGGCCAGAACCAGAGGGTGCTTATGGTGATTGGGAAGGTCAAATTTTGCGGATAAATTACACATGCCTTGTGAATCCAGTGTTGGGGGTTATAAGCACAGAGCATGGTGAAGATAATCAATAGCCTAACTAATTACCAATGAATGGTTACCGGATATTACTTGGACTCGTGTTATCACTTTTCAAAGTAAACTATTCAACCACAATGCCTGGGTATCACGAATATTTACTTGGGATAAGACCAAATGTATGTTAATGATTTAGGCACAAATAAATAACCCTTTTGCATCTAAGTGTTTAGTTCTCTATATCCCTTCATGCATATATGATTTCCTATTTAAAGGAAAATACTCATAGCTAGTCAAATGGAATTATGAGGATTAATCAGCCAATCAATCGTCTCATAATTATCTCGATTATAGCTAATAATGGTTAAATGACCAATTAAATGTGGTCATTAAGAAGTTATAACTGTCATTTGAATAGGTCAAAGCCTGTTACAAGTTCATTCCAGCAGCACTAGTAGTAGTACCTCTACCTAGCAGTACTAACATTGATACTAGCAGTATTAACTCTGCCTAACAGTACTAACATTTTGAATCTTACAACTATAGGGTCAGGGTGTTCACGGACCTTATGGGTGTACACTCCGTACCTCCTAACCCATTACCAGGTGTGAACTAATCCCACAAGTGCACTAAATATTCCAACATCCAGAACATGCAGTCATTGCACTAATAGAAAGTCTTTATCATCAGAGTTGCAAGCATTACAAAGGAAGGAAGCAGGTCTTAGTTGCAAGGTTAAAGTGTGCTTTGAGTGTCCTTTATATTCAAACTTTGACATTTGTTACATCTTGAATTGCACCAGCAGCAATAACACATTTACACAAGTTAATAACATGTAGAACAAGTAATGAGTCATTGCATTAGAGCCAATCAATCATCATCAATCATTATTTTTGCTATTATTTACCCCTCAGACACCCTTAATATCTAGCAACTTGAACCCCCGTTTTTCAGTTATATATAAGCATGTTACTGGACCTAACAACTAACTGATCAACATTATGATTTTAAACATAATCATACGCAGATTCAAATAACAGAAATTAACATTGTTCTTACTTCTCAACCCATGTTTCAGCAACAAGAAGCGAATAAAGGTTTAAATAATCAAATGAGTCATTCTGGCAGTTCGCATAGCTTTACTGGTTTATCTGAGGGTTCATTGTTCTTACTTCTCAACCCATGTGCCGTTTTATAATAAAAGGGGTCCAAATTAGGAGAGGGAGTCATTAAGGCAGTTCACATAGTTTTAGTGGTTTACATAGGGGTTCTAAGGGTATAATTGACCATATAGAAGAGTCCAAAAAATTGAGCCACTAGGCGCAAAAGACAGCTCAAAACCAAGTGACCACCCATCCCCCATCAAGGTACAATGAACCCCAAAGAAACCACTATTGTACAGCTATGTGAACTGCCAATATGACTCCTCTCCTCGTTTAAACCTTTACATGAGCTGGACCCACTCGCTTCTTCCCCAGTTCATGCTAAATGTGGGTTTGGGGTTCTTGTTGGTGAAATAGATTCAGGATTTAGGGTTCTTGTTGCTGAAACAGATCCAACTTCTAATGACAATAATGATGATGTTATTGTGTGTTATGTTGAGAAGGTTTAAATGAGCTGTGGATTGGATGATTTTGTTGAATTGCTTGATTAGTGAGTGGTTTTTGAGTGATTAACGTATTCATGGGATTTTTCTTGTATAACTGCATAACAGACTTTCGTTTCAAGGATCTTTATAACATCCAATGTAATTGGGTGGTTGTTTGAAATGTTCTTAAGTTTCTTTTAAAAGCAATGTTCTATGCTGTACGGTCCAGTGATATGCTTGATATGTATATTCCGTTGTTTGATCGAGATTTCAAACAATATTATGAAATTACACTAAAAATCAATACATTTTCAAAGTTGCTACAACCTACCAGTTAACTTATCTTTATTAGCTGTAAAACTACTTAAAAGTTAAAAGAACGATATAAGTATGGGGTAAACACATCATTTTTTTTTGAACATCGAAAATGATCAATATCGTTGCATCTATTATGAACTATCAAAACATATTATATAACCAGAATTCTTTTATTCAAGGACCTCAATACATCTTGTGATTTAACATATAAAAAATGTCATCTTGTGATTTAAAGTGTGTGAAAAATTAGAGTTTTGGTCTTTAAAACTTAGTTTGAAACTTAAAACGAACAAATAATAATATGAATAGTAAATGCAAGAAAATAAGTAAATAAAAGATAGATTAAACCAAGATGAGTCTTTATAATGGTTCGGTCACGAAACTTCTCTTCGTCTTACTTTACTCTCCGAGTTTTCAACTTGAGAGTTAATTCACTAAGTCAACAAGCTCACTTTTTGACGAAGAAAATCGCATAGTCACTTACACTTTTACCGATACAAAGCTTGATATCAAGTCCTAACAAGGTATAACAAACTTTTTTCTCTATGTGTTTTGAGGCATAAAAAACTAACATAAGTCACTATAGTTTGATGTATGAGGGTGTGTTGTTCCCGTTTCACAATCGTATAAAGACAGTTAAAACAAATAAACAAACAGATTGTGAACAATGACTGAAATAATGTAAGTAAAAACACACTGATTAATTTTCAACATTTATATTCTTTATTAGAATTGAATCAAAAAGAATACATTACCCAAGTACTTGCGGAATAGTACTTGGGATTGAAATGACAAAGTATGATCTCATCACTAAGCTCAGGCTAAGTCTAAGCACAACTACAAAGGAACCGAGCTATCTAGGGGACGAGTTGTATTTGGAGGAGTGAAAGATGGCTTGTGTGTGTGTCTTACAATTAGTTCACAAGCTTTAATCTTTCACTCCAACTCTTATGCTATTTATACAAGTATGGTTTTTAACTCTATCCTAGAGGACAAAGTGACAAGTTCTGAGAAGACAAAATCTTGATGTATTTTGTCTCACATTTAAAACTATATTTGGTAAGGGACAAAGCCACTACGCTCAACAACGATCTTTGAGCCTTTCATGGAAAGTTGACTTCTTGAGGATAAGTACTCGTCTTATTAAACGCTTCAAGCTTAACGTTTTGTCGCCCATTCTTGATCTTCTCCTTACCAGTCTTTGTCTTTAGTTTGTCTTGATGTTAGTAGTTGATGAGGAGTTTTGGGATTGGTGAGTTATTGTCATCACTCACCTGAATCCACTATCTTCTTCTTGACTCGATCTTCACCTCTTAAGTTCCGCCTTCTGAGTGGAGAGACTTCTTCTTTGTCTCTTCTTGAGTATCACGAAGATAGCTCCTTTGAGAGACTATGCTTCAGTGACTTGTTAACGTTTAAGGATTAAACACTTGGGGTATTTTCTATTCAAATCCTAGTCTTAAGGGGTTTGGGTATTTCTTGAACCCAGCGATCTCCCCTATTTGGATATACAAATAGCCTAAGTGTTTGATCGATGTGAAATGAGCAAATGGCTTCTTCTTACACTGAATGTATTAATGAACTTAATAAGGAACACTGAATATTTTACCAAAAGCATACATCGTTTATTGATCAGATTACATGATTCCTATTACTAGTACAAAAGATAAAACATATGATGTCAGATGGTATGGATTCCCAGTGCTTCAAGCTTTGGTTTCTTCTTGAGGAGTGCTTCTTTGTCAGGGTGCTCTCTTATCTTGGCATTCAGGTCATTGTAGAACCTGATGTTTTCAGGAGTTTAGATTTGAGAGGCCACTTGTAGGTAACTTGCCATTGTACCTACCCCTGCAAGATCAATGTCACTCCACCTTTGAAATGTTGGGTTCCCATAGACATCAATGAAGAAGAGTCCTCTTTCAGGCTTTTCTTTGCAAAGATATTTTACGAACTTCACACCTTCTGGTAGCTCCTTGTTGCAGTCCAGGCCAGGTACTTTGATTTCAGGCTCAGATTCAACCCTCTTTCTTTTGCCTTGGGATGATTGAGGTTGAGATCCCTGAGGTGCATTTAAAATTGGTGAATCTAAGTTGTGTTGGTGCTTCCTCAGTCTTTCATACCATTTACTTAGGGATTTCATCACTCCTTGACCCCGAATTATGCTTCTTTGATATTATGGGACTAAGCTCATCAAGTTCGGTGATCCCAAAGTCCCGAACTTCATGGGATCATGAACCTCAAAATGCCTTTTATCATCCCCACGTAGACATTCATTTCTGTGGTTTGGACTTAGGGATGATTTTCACATCGATGATCTTTTGGGTAGCCTTACGCTGTCATTGACCAATTGTAGTGGTCAATCCTCTTTTACCGATGATAGCGGCTTTCTGTTCTTTTCATCCGGCTTCTTCCTCATTCGACCATTTGGCGGACTGAGCATCTTTGAACTTTTGACAAGCCTGTCCCTTTTCAAGCTTTTTGGGATCAATTCCAATGTTCTCGGCTTCCTCAGCTACTACTTGTACCAGTGCTTCTTTGCTTTTCTTTTCTTCTTCAGCCAGTTTCTTTCGTCTTTCTTCTTTTTCAAGATAAGAATTTGGTTTGGGTGGCGAGTACTTTGTGTTGCCGATGACATAGGGAATCTTCTCAGGCTCAGGTGTTTGCATTATGGCTTTTCCTTTATCCTGGCCTGAAGAAGAAGATGCTACCAATGGAGGTGTTGTTGTGATGATTGGTGGTGGTGTTGTTATTGTCATTGTCATTATTGTTGTTGTTGATGGTGGGGTGATGAGATAGGAGTTCTTACGTCTTGGTTGGTGGCTCCTCGGTGTGAGAGGAGTCTCTTGATGGCTCTCTCCCCTCAACTGTTCTTTGCAACATTAATGAGAGCAAGAGTTGCACAGGATCTTGGGGAGTTGGAGGTGCTTGACCTTTGAAGGCTTGGTATATCTCCGTGACCATGGTCTTGATGTCGGTTGTATCTTGTTGAAGACTCGTGACTGTTGAGTAAGATTGGCTGAGATAATTCGAGGCGGTCATTATAGGCCCAAGATTCCAAGCCATAGAAGGCGATGTCTTAGTCGGATTTGTAACTTGAGCATCCAAAGAACCCAGTGTGGTTTGAAGAGCTGAAGGAGGGCTGAAGACCACGAACATTTCTTGATTTAAGCATGTTGATAAGTTCGACAAGGTTGGAGGAATGCTTCATGTAAGCCGGTAGCCTCCAACACTTTGGAGTTAAGTGTCGGTCTTCTTTCACGAGTCCTTTATTTCATCCGGCTTGGTGTGAGACTCACGAAGGTTGTTGAGAAATTTCTTGAGTTGTTATCAAGCCTTTCAAGATTATCATACATGAAATCCCTGTGCTCATCGGCGTTTGTATGGGCGACAATAATTTCGGCTTGGTCGGCATAGCTAGTTTTGCTTCAATATCTTGATCCCATAAAGTATCGATGACTCAGTATAACTTCCTTGAGGCCTTTGTAATCCACATAACCGGTATCTTTCGGTCAGGAGGAAGAATGTTGTCAAACTTTTGAAATTCCTCGGGGCAGGATGAAGCGAGGAATCGGGGTCATTTCTTGAGGTTGGTGGTGACTCTTCCGTCTCTTGTGGATCGGTGATGCTCTTGTTCTTGAGTTTGAACATCAACGTCCATTTCTTTCATCTTTGAAAGTATTTCTTCCTCCTTTGTCAAATAACTCTTCATCAGAGAATAATATGTTAGTAACCTCAGCAACAGTCAACAGGCCAGTGGTGGTGATGGGTTCCATATCAGCGGGTGACATTTTTCCCTCTGAGTCTTTGTCCCCCTGTGCTCCTTCAAGCAATGGTGTGCAATTCCCAGTGCTATCCCTAGAAGCGGTGGCAGTGAGATCCCTATCAGTGGGTTGTATGTTTCCCTCTGAGTCTTTGGGATTATTCGTTTGGCCCTCAGACAAAAGCTGTGATTGGTGAGTGTCCTCCTTGGGCATTGTGGAACGCGCTCCCCTACCAGCGGGTCGTTTGTTTTCCTCTGGATCTTGGGGAGTAGTAGTTGGGACCAAGGGCACTGACTGTGATGTATCAGTATCCTTCGTTGTCACCGGGGTGGATGTTGCTTTGTCACTAGTGGGTGTCTTTTTAGTCTGGGGCTTTCTTTGCCTTTTAGGCAGTGTTCCTGAAGCCTCAGGGCCCTGAGACTTGGGTTTGGTCTTAGTCGATCGATACTTCCCTTTCTCTTTTTAGGGCGGGGTTTGGAGACTGAGTCCCTTTGGTTGTTCACGGCAACCATATGGGACGTCAATTCGATTCGGTGACTTGGGATAGGTATTTTTGAAAATTTGATTGACTCGGGATACGGGTAAAGCACAATATTTGTATTCGAGGATAATTCCAACCGGTAACACTTGTAAAGCATGAGACAAACCTAGGATCTGAAGCGTATTTCGTCCTAGTTTTGCTCATAGCTTGATTCTGAATCACTTGTAAATGATCTCTATGTCGACATAATCCCTGTCATCAAGCAATATGCCACCATCAAGCTGAATAGAGTTAACTTGTTGATGGATGAGTGGTTTCGCCATAAGAACACGAATCACAAATGTGAGCAGGATCTTCCAAGCATGAGGAAATGAGTTCTTGGTGATGAGGGTCTGTCCAAAACTTTGGATCTAAAACAATTTGTTTTAACCCATCCTTAGCTGTGGAGGGTTGGGATGAGCAACATAGTTACCCGAATTATAGTCTAACCCTGTTGATGTACAAAATGTTTTATAGTCGGGGGTGATTGACTTTTCCCCATTAAAAGGCTGAATCGATGAGATATTGCACAGTGGTATGAGGTCGGTCTCATCGTAGAGGGTGTCGGGTCATAGGCCATATTTGTTGCCCAAAACTCACAGGGAGGTTTTGGTACATGATAGAAGGGGACTGAGTAAAGGCCTGTTTAAGTGGGCAGTTGAATAAAAAATTCATGATTCCCTTATAGGCTGGGACATCAGTGGGGTATTCAAAAGTGCCTATAACATTGTTTATTTTAAATTCAACATTATCAAGATCTCCTACCCACTGAGGTGCAAAATGAAGGAGTTGTGTTATTGCCATTTCCATAGAAAGATTTTTTTTAGGGTTTTTGAAAATATTTGACAAGAACAATCAAAGAGTTGAAAAACTTTTTGTGTTTGGTGAAGAAAAATCTTTTTTAAAGTTTTACAGAGAAGATTTTACTGAAAAACTGTTTTGAGGATTAAAGAACACACAAATATTTTTGGGTTTGAGAAAGTATTTTGACAGAGTTTTGTTTCGGAAATTAATTTGGGTGTGTTTATGAGGTTTTTGAGGGGGGTATTTATAGAGTGGTAAGAGGGGTAAATTTTGCATAGATGAGGATTTGTAAAGTCGGTTTTTGAAAACGTTTCATTTACTTCATTTAATGCCACCACTCCATTACCATGATAATTTCCTGTTTTCAAGAAACGATAGCGATTACTGTAAAGTGCATTACATAATAAAATATCCTAAGGATATTTTTTGTGAGAGAAGGCAATTAAAGCCAAGTGGGGTGAGGTAAGGTATGAGGGACCCTTGACTTGGATGACAGCAGGATAAAGAGACATATATTCCTATATTAAATTGATATGTATACCAACCTAGGACATTTAAGTAACTGATACTTTGTGCATTTAGTTACTCATTCAATGCTCAATATCCCAAGTCAGGGTCCCTGAATGAGTCTTACTCATTCAGTGAGAAGGTTGGTTTGGGGTTTTGTTAGGGGAGCATGGACCATTTGAGAGAACTTCTGAGATTGGATTGATTTTAGGGTTCTTGACTTTCAATGTCAAGCATTCCCAATTCAACTTTCAGTCTCCTGAAGGTAGGTTCATCTAAGGGTTTGGTGAAGTTATCAGCAAGTTGATATTGATAGGGATGAAATGAAGTTCTATGTCTCCTTTCATTATGTGGTCCCTGATGAAAATGATATCTGATATCAATGTGTTTGGTTCTTTGGTTAAGGACAAGGTTGTTAGAGATTGCAATAGCTTTGGTGTTATCACGGAAGATGGGTACCATTTTGTAATGGATGTCGTAGTCACTGAGTTGAATTTTCATCCATAATACATTAACCTGACATCTGCAGCCACATACTCAACCGGTGAAGACATAGCCGCGATTGTTGCTTCTTGGCACTCCAACAAACCGATTTCCTCCAAGAAATTGGGGGACCCGAGGTACTTTTTCTATCCATGTTGCAGCAGCATAATCGAGTCGAATACCCTTTGAGGTCAAACCACGAGCACTTTGGATAGTAAAGTCCAAGGCTTGGAGTTCCCTTGGTATCGAGGATTCTTTTGCTGCAGATGAGATGAGATTCTTTGGAATTGGTGATATCTTGCTATTAGACAAGTGAGAATTGTATATGCAGTGCAGAAGCGTTAGATACATCGGTGAACCTACAATCCCCACGAAATGAGTTTGATTGGCTGATTTGCGGTGAGATCGAGGTCCAAGGTTGTTAGGAGGGACCATTGGTGTCTTCGAGGCACGGTCGGAGATCTCATATTTCTTCAAGAGATTTCTGGTATATTTCTCTTGGCTGATGGAGATTCCTTTATCAGTTTGCCTGATTTGTAGTCCAAGAAAGTAAGTGAGTTCACCCATCATGTTTATTTCAAATTTCTTTGTCATCAGTTTTTCAAACTATTTGCAAAGAGTGTAATTTGTTGAGCTAAAGATGATGTCATCAACATACACTTAGACTAGGATCATATCTTGTTTTGTCCTATGGATAAACAATGTGTTGTCTATCTTTCCTTTTACAAACTTTTTTTGAATCAGGAAGGCTGAGAGAGTTTCATACCATCCCTGGGAGCTTGTTTAAGTCCATAAAGGGCTTTATCAAGCTTGCAGACATAGTCAGGGAATTCACTACTCTCAAAGCCATGAGGTTGCTGAACATACACATCTTCCTTGAGTTCACCATTTAGGAATGCACTTTTCACATCCATTTGATAAACTTTGAAATTCATGTAAGTGGCAAATGCAAGGAAGATTCTGATGGCTTCCATTCTTGCAACAGGAGCAAATGTCTCATCGTAGTTAATGCCTTCTTGTTATTTGTAACCTTGGCTACAAGTCGGCTTTGTTTTTAATGACAATGCCATTTTCATTAGTTTTGTTTCGAAAACCCTTCATTCCTATGACAATGACATCTTGAGGACATTTGATCAAGGTCATGACCTTGTTTTTATCAAACTGTTGAAGTTCTTCTTGCATGGCCTGAACCTAGCTTGGATATTTTAGAGCTTCAGTGACACTTTTGGGTTCTATTTCTAATAGAAAATCAGCATATAGACATTCATTGGCGAAGGCTGCGGTTAACTTAGCGACCATGCTTCTAGTGAGCATGCCCTTAGTGGGTTCACCAATGATGTTTAAAAGCTCAATGTCTTGAGATTTTGTCCACTTACTTTGTGCTCTAGGATCTGAGCTTGAAGATGTCACTTGGAAACTTCGGGAGTGAGTTGGTCTGAGCCACAAAATTATTTAGATCATCTGTTGAGATGTCTTGTTACGGTTGGGTTTCATGAATCACGGGTTCACGAACATTTGGTTGATATTACCTATCGGTAGGGTGATTGATTATCAATGATTTCATTGATAATTGGTTGAGGAAGGTTGTGGGGTAAGACATAATATGAGATGTCGGCATCGACTTGATATGAGGAATTGATTTCGGATGTTGAACTCATCGGGGAGTGTATCTTGATGAGTCATCAATTCCTATTTCCTCCACTGAGGTATTGGTAAATCTAATGCTTTCTGAACTTTCATCAAAGGTGACATGAAAGGTTTCCTCAACTTGTTGTCTTACGGTGTTAAACACTCGAAGGCTTTAGAGATCGATGAGTAACCCAAGAAATATCCATAATCGGCCTTTGCATCAAATTTGCCTAAGTGATCCTTGTGATTACGAATGAACACGGGACACCCAAACACATGAATAGTAGATATGGAAGTCTACCTTTGAAGATCTCATATGGGGTTTTGTTATGTCTTTTGACAATGATTGACATGTTTTGAGTATAACAGTCATTTTTTTGACTTGATCCGAAATTCTTGGAGAGAGTGAGCCATTTAACATTGTTACAGCAACCTCAATAAGAGTTGTTTTTCCTTCGGCTACCCCATTTTGTTCGGGGTGTAAGGAGATGAAGTTTTTGGGAAATTCCCTTTTCATCGAAATTCTCAAGCTCTTGATTTACGAACTTCGGTACCATTGTGGGTTCGATTTGTTTACTTGATAATGTCATTACGGTTTTCAATTTTCCTTATGAATGACATTATTGTATCACTACTGACTCTTCTTGGAAAGAAAGTATACCCAAGTGTATCTTGAGAACTCATCAACAACGAAAAGTGTATACTTCTCATCTTTGAATTGATCTTGTCTTGGCAGGTCCAAAGCAGATCCATGTGCGAGGAGGTGAAGGCGGACTTTGATGAATAAATTTTGTTTGGTTTTGAATGATGCTCTGTGATGTTTGCCTTTTTCACAGGCTGAGCATGGTTTATCTTTTGCAAAACCAGTGATGGTAAGCCAAGGACTTTGTTTTGTTTTGCCAAGTTGTTGATGTTTTGAAATTTAAGTAAGAGAGTCTCTTGTGCCACGACGGTTAGCAGTTTGATGGCTTTGACAAAGAGACAGGTTCCATCTTGAGAGTGGACATGTCTAAGACATAAACATCATCTCTCCTAGGAGCTATCAACACAACTTCTTTGTTGGCATTACAATGTACTTAGCATCACAAAGTTGACTGATACTGATGAGATTGTATTTTAGACCATTCACATAAGCTATTCTAAAGAAAACTATTCTATTGCAGTATACTCAACCATAACCTTCAGTGGGACATGATGAGTTATCACCAAATACTACCTTGGGTCCTGGTTCCTTTACATACTTGTGTAGATACTCCTTAACACCAGTCATGCTTCTTGAACATCCACTATCTAGATGCCAAATAGGCTCCCTAGCATGTCTCTGCACAAATGGTAAACTGAATTAGTTTCTCTTGCTGACCCACATACTAGTGGGCTTGGGTCTAAAGGTCTGCTTGAATTTGGAAATTGACTCATGGTCAGTGGTTGAGTGCATTATGCTACCACAGGTTTGCATTTGGTGACTGAGGATGACTCAGTGATTTGGGGTTGCTTTGAACTTCTCCTTGCTTGGATGACTGTCATCTTTGGGATGTCTCGTGTGGATTTCATAAATATCACATCATGAGTTCATGAGACAATGATCAGGATGATGATCATTAAAGCCACAGTGTGGGCAAGGAGGAAAAGGTTTTGCTCTATTCATGTGAGCTTGTTTGGAGGTTGAAGCATTTTGATGACCGGTTTTGTGTGTCTTGCTTCCTTGAATGAACTTACATATTGTAAGTGATCGAATTTCTGTGATCATCCTTTTGAATCATACAAAAAGGATTTCGTAGCAATTATCGATTAGTATGGCGGTATAATGGCACGATTCACACTTACGCTTGGGTTTGTTGTTGGATTTTGTCTTTGATGAACTAGAGGATCTTGACTTAGTTTCCTTGATTGAATCGGGAGCTTTACGATGGATTCCATCTTATCGATCGACTTCCTTACAAGTTTAGTCGGTTTACGAATTTGATCCAGTTGATGGGGTTGAAGATGTGGATATCTCAGTGGGAGTTGAAACTTGTTGGTTTGGTTTTGTTGGTCTTTTCAGGATGGTTCTACCAAGTCCATACCTTTCTTTTGGTGAATGAGGATTGAATTGCATTGGAGTAAGCTTCGAGCTTGGTGCGGCACCGAAGAAGAGGTTTGAGGGTGGAAGCGGTGCTTGAGATTACGCTGAGACTTCGAGAGATGTGTTCATTACCCGGGCACATCGGGGAGTCAAGCATGCTCTTTAGAGCTTGGCTTCGAGCTCTAGTATTCTTCGAGTGAAATTTGGAAGCTTACTCTCGAGGTTAACCCATTCAATCCAATCACTTTGGGCTTTGGAATTGACAACATATTGGTAATCATGCCACGGACACAAATGGCTTTGGACTCGGTCTTTTTAAGTAAGAGTCGAGGCAGATGATCTTCACTATGCCTCTTTTTTCTCTTTGGGGGCACCCACGGCATCAAAGACCCTAGGATTCATAGCAGTCCAACTTTCAATGATATCTTTTTCTTTTTTAAGTTCATCTTGAAGAGCCTGATTTCTTTAAACTAGTTCAGTGTTTTGAATTTGCAGTGTGACAGCCTCAAGCTTAGGTTGTTTTAAAAGAAGCAGTTCATCTCTACACTTGTTTAATTCAAAACTTAACTTGTTGTATTTTGAAAAAAGATTTAATCGTTGCTCTTCTACAAACTTAAAGTCAACATTGATATAGTTCATAAAAGGCGCCAATCGAGTCATCATCCATAGAAAGTAAAATATTTACCTTCTTCATTGTGATGTTGACCCATTCTCCATTCCTGGCATGATTTTTCCCAACGACTAGCTTGTCCTCTTCGAGAGAGCCATCGATTACCTTGACTTGCACCATTTCATCGTCTGAGGAGGCGGCTCTTCATCCCGGTCGAAGACTTCACAACTAGGCCCTTGTTTTTACCTGCATTTAGGTGTTTGTTGTTTTCGAGGGTGTGGCCTAAAGCGTGCTAGCTTAGCTTTGGCTTTCTGTACTTAGTTTCAAAACCAACGGTTTTATTTTGATCGATTTGTTTTGAAAATTTTGATGAGGCCGATAGATTTTTGGTTGAAATTTCCTAAAGCCGAGGTGATTTGACCACGATGGTTTGTAAGAGGGTTCAGAAATTATTTTTGAAAAACAGTCTTTGGCAAAATGACCTTTTTTGTGACACTTAAAGCATTAAGTGTCCTCATTAGCTTTAGCATTGGAAAAACCTTTGTTTCTTTTTATAAACCTTCGAGAGTTAGCAAGGAGTGCCCTTTCACGAAATTGATGTTCGGTCATTTAGGTACTCCTCACTTGATCTCTCATCAGGCTCATCATCTGAATTTTCCTAAAAATCTTAAACCACCTTTGTTAGAATAAGCGGTAGAAATTGGTGTTGAAGTGGTGGTGGGGACTTCTTGACTTCTCGAGACTTCTTTAAGTCAGGGTATCGTCTGTTGATGAGGTTTTCCTCATAGAAAAATTTCCCATATATTTCAGGAAGTTCAAGGTTCTGGATTTGATTAGCATTCCTAATTCCCTGAGAGAAATTCAACCACTTCTCAGGGAGACTATTGATAAAACCAAAATTGATTTCATGTTTGGACACTGAGTCCACTGAGCTTCAGGTTTAGGCAGTCTTTGGGATAAATGGACCTTCATTAATACACTTAATGTAGTAAGGTTTCATCCCAGTCAAATAGCAAAGCATTCACTATTTTCATTTGTTAAATTTACCAACTTCAAGTCGAGGGGCAACAACTGAATAAGCTCCACCCTTTTTGTCGACAAGTTGGGACACATCAATTTCAGCTATTAGGATCCCGACTTAAAACATTTTGAGCGGCTTTAAAAAAAGTTTTACAATCAGCGGCTCACATACCACTTGTTGTTCGTTTCACAATGTCGTATAAAAGCAGTTAAAACAAATAAACAAGCAGTTGTGAACAATGGTGAAATAATGTAAGTAAAACACACGATTAATTTTCAGCGTTAATATTCTTTATTAGAAATGAATCAAACAAGAATACATTACCCAAATACTTGCGGAATATTACTTGGGATTGAAATGACAAAGTATGATCTCTAACTAAGCTCGAGCTAAATCTTAGCACAACTATAAAGGAACCAGCGAGCTATCTCGGGGGAGAGTTGTATTTAGAGGTGTGAAAGATGGCTTGTGTGTGTGTTTTACAATTAGTTCACAAGCTTTAATATTTCACTCCAACTCTTATGCTATTTATACAAGTATGGTTTTTAACACTATCCTAGAGGACAAGCGGCGGATTCTGAGAAAACAAAATCTTGATGTATTTTGTCTCTGTTTACAAAGGCTATATTTGGTAAGGGACAAAGCCACTTTACTGCTTTATCGCGATCTTGAGCCTTTGGTGAAAGTTGACTTCTTGAGGATAAGTACTCCATCTTATTCGCTTCAAGCCTAACCGTTTTGTCCGCCCATTCTTGATCTTCTCAGCCTTCAATATTTGTCTTTAGTTTGTCTTCAGTGTTAGTAGTTAATGAGGATTTTTGGGATTCAGTGAGTTATTGTCATCACTCACTGAATCCACTATCTTCTTCTTGACTCAGTCTTCACCCCTTAAGTTCCACCTTACTAAGTGGAGAGACTTCTTCTTTGTCTCTTCTTGAGTATCACGAAGATAGCTCACCGAGAGACTATGCGCTCAGTGACTTGTTAACGTTTAAGGGATTAAACACTTGGGGTATTTGCTATTCAAATCCTAGACTTAAGGGGTTTGGGTATTTACTGAACCCAACAGGGTCTTTATGACTTTGGAATATGGTAATTGAATATGATAGCACACAAGGTTGCAAATACAAAACTATAATTATAACTATAATACAAAAGACTTGAACTCTTCTTGTGTTCTTCCCTTGATAAAAGTGGATCATTTTGAATGAATTTAAAATAAGATAATGACTAAAGATAATGTATGTATGAAAGTGTTATGTAATGCTAGAAATATGTTTGTCAAGGGTAAGTAAAATGGTAGAAAAAGGCTTATTTAAATAGGTAAAAGAGAGGCATTCACAACACCCCGGGTCCACGGATTCTTATATGATGGAATCTGCTTATATGATGGAATCTGCAGGATCCGTGGTCTTGCACATGTAAAAATCTTTCCGTTTTGAATGGTCATTCAACTTTTGTTTGCATTGTTTCCTATCTAGAATGCATGGGGAAGAGCTGAGGCAAAACACGTTTGATCTTGCCTAAAGTGTTGAACACTTCAAGCAGGAAAATAGTTAATGATTGTTTTTATGCAAAAACACATTTGATGATTACCTTTTTAGTTTTGAGTTATTGCAAGAATGACTAATCCATCTTTTCATGCAAGATTAAAGCCCCGTTTGGTTGTGGTGTATGAGTATGAGTCTATGATTTTAAAAATCATTAATGTTGTTTGGTTGGTTATGGGGCCCACCACAATGAAATGAGGATACCCAAATGTGAAGGTTTCCTCACATATAATGTGCGTGGGTGGTTTCTTCATACCCTCCAATATCATTCCACTCTATACCAACACCCATACCCATTGTGATTCATAGCGACAAACCAAACGCACCCTAAGTTTGAATCACATCTTTTAGTGGAAAATTCTTGCTAGTTGGAAAAAGCATTTTAAAAAACATTTTATTCAAAATGAGAGTAAATAAAATTATGTGAATGCTTATAATATTATGTAAGACTTTATAAAAGGATGCAAGAGTTTAATAAATTGTGTATGATAAAACTTAAGGATGCAAGAGCTTAATACATTGTGTATGATAAAACTTTCTTTGATCATTAAGCAAGTTTTTGGGATTCACATTCATACCTTAAGTGATTTTCATCAAATGATAACTATGTCTAAAACATGTTTATTTAAACTTTTACATAATATGCTTTTATATTTGTAATTAACAACACGTAGAGAAATCGTTAAATACGAATAACATTTATATGTGACTATTTGTATTAACAAAGTGGCCCAAAGGTTACGGGAAAATGCATGCATTTGGTGTTTTTGTTGAAAATAGCATGCATATGGTGTTTTTTGTCGAAAATTGCATATAACTTTTAACTTAAAGATATTAGCGGCTCAGGACAATCGAAAGCTAAACTGTGAGACTCGATATTGAGAGATATGATGGAGTGATATAGATGCAATAACTCCTTTTGACCAACTAGGTATAATCTTTTGATGTACCAACCTAATAAAGATCAGAGATATATCGTGCATACCGGATAGGACTCTACTGGTTATGAAGTCACGCCAGTAAAAGTGTTGACCTCACAGCAAGGCGTAGATGACTAAGTGATGTAGGCTAAGTGACAAGATAACACAAATCGAGCATGTTGATTCACACAAATACCAGGATCGATTCTTCCAATAATCGTTGATTCAATCAAATGCCGACTGTTAGGATTCTTAGCAAAATAACTGCCAAAAATAAACTTTTGATATTTCTTCGAACTGATTATTTCACATTACAAATGAGCTCTTAAATAAGAGTACAAAACAGAAACGGACCCTAAAAGACAAACGAGCTGAAACTTATTGCATAAACAAAGTCCAAAAAAACCCGAAAAAACACTAAAATGCAAATAACTCATAAAATATAGTGTTTTGGGGCTCGAAAGTTTCGTAAACCGACGAAGTCCCGTAGCCCAAGTTATGCCCATTTTAGTGAGGCCCCTTTTGTCACGCGATCTTAGGCCTCCAGAAACATAATAGCTTGTTCATCAACACTTGGGCCCACATCACTAAGTGACATGTTAAGATCGGATTTGATTATTTGCAACATGAGAACATATATCCAAAATACATGGGATCTGCATCTCCCATCTTCGCCGCTGCCGCTGTAGTCGCTGCCGCCACCCACGTGTCTTTAGCTCAGATTCGTTACCATCCGGTCTCTTCTGCTCAGATCTGTTGTGGTCCGTCATCGATGGCTTGTTGTTGCCTTGGGTTTCGAATTTAGATCTGTTTGGTTTAGGTCTGGCTCCTTTAAGGATGCTTAGTTTTATCTTCTATGTATGTTTTATGTACTTTATGTACTTTTGTCAAGCTACATCTTCATATGGTTGTGTCTACCAAAAGCTCACCTTGGTGATTCCCCCCACCCTTATATGGTGTTGCTGTAGTCTGTCACAACTATTATGGTGTATGTCTTGTTTTGGCTTAAGTTGTTACCTTGTGTATTTTGTTTGGCAAGTCGGTTTCGATTTTGCCCATTATATTCGATGTAACTTGTTGTGTTCAAATTACCTCCATTTGTGAGGAGTAAAATGTTATCTCTGTTCAAAAAAAAAATCAAGAATAATATAATAATTTTGACGCTTGAAAATCATCAATTTAGGAAAATTAAAGATGCATCAACTTGTAAACGTATCTTTATTAACTTTATATGCGTCATAATATATATGTTTAGCTTAAATTTATATGCATATACATATATAATATTTGTATTTAATCAAATTAGTTGAACGTTTGTATTTCTTATCTTCTATATGTCAAATGAGTTTTTAATATTACTTTGCATCGTTTTCATTTAAAAAGATGCATTTAAATGAATATGTATACATCTATTTAAGTCAATATATCTTCAATGTATGTCTATGTTTATTTGTGGTCTTTTCATTTAAAGATTTTGCGTGTTTGGCGTAGTAGATTATGAAAGATTATAAGAGCTTAAAATTATTATTTTTTTTAAAGATCTCACATTAAAATAAAATAAAAAAGATTTAAAAAAAAATAAGTTTTTAAAAATATAAGTTGCATAAACGAGCTTTTAAAACATGTTGGAGATTATATTTCACAAAATTACCAATTTGCCTTTCGAAATTACCCACGTATCCTACAGATTTCGTAATCTTAATAGTTGTATGTCCAATTATGTCATTTTACATTCTTAATCTACAATTACAGTTAGTTTGACAAACACCAAAAAAACTACAATTTTAATTTTTTTTCAACAACATACACCAACATCAACATAAATACCAATATCAACACCTTGAACAAAAAAAAACCCTTATTCTCTCTCTACTTTTGCCAAAAACAAAAGTATACTCAAACCACAATAGTGCATGTGACATCATTAAAAAAAATACGTGTGATGAATTTTGTGGACCTAATGCCGCGTAAACCTATAAGAAAGCAAAACTCCCATTTTCTTGGAGGATTAAAGCAGCTTTCATTATGAATGACGCAACACGATAAGATGTGATAGTAATCAACTTGTCAAAATCATAAACAAGATATAAGAAAATAACTAAAGTGCAGTAAAATTTAGAGAAAATGAAAATATACTCGGAATATAATGATTTATCTTATCTAATTTACTTATAACGAGGCATTACAAATTGCAAAGGAAAGAGCATACAGGGTTCGTAGGAATGGGTCATATACGCATATCCATATTGTACATGCTTTCGATCGATGATGATAGCATTCACGTGATATACGAACCACTACCAAGTTGGTATGTGGTAATTAGAGACATCAAGATATATTCACAAACGATTTAAGTATTAATATAATTTTGTTAAAGGCATAAATTTTGTTGAAGTATAATATAAGTCAACAACGACATTAGGTGGAAATTATCATAATGTCACAACGCTACATACCGTGTATAACAAGAAACAAAACCAACTCATTCTTTCTTTTTTTTTCATTTGGTTATAGACTTGCAGTCACCTTCGTCCCAATGTGTAACACTATTTTCTTAAACTGTTTCCTGACTTTAATATTGTGTTAAATTAAATAAAGAATAATAGTATAAGCGATTCTTGAGAATTCAAGAAAAACATTTATATATGTAATGTCAAATTTGGTGTAAACGTTATTATATTCTGATTTACTGTAACACATCGAAAATATGTAAAGAGTAATATGTTCAGGGTTGTTTATGTAAATAAGTTTAGAATAGAAGGTCCTTTATGTAAATAGTTTGAAAGGTTGTTTAGTCTGTTTTAGCTATATATAGTTTCAATTTGTATCTCTTTCATTTTGAGTTAGTGAAATACAATTCATTTTCCCTCAATTCTCTCTGATAGTATTTTACTTTACATGGTATCAGAGCTTCTGATCACCTAAAACCACCATACATAACCGTAAAACAACCACAAATCACCGTAAAATCATCATAAATCACCAACATTCATTCTAAATTTCACAAATTCACAGTGAACTTGTGATAATTGATATCTGTTTGATCAATTATCAGTTCAAATTGTATTAAAGATCTTCAATTTGTGTTTAATTGAGATCTTGTGTTTGTGTTTGAAATTAGGTTAAAATTGGGGAAAAGTTTAATTTCTAATTCACGCTTGTTGTGATGGATTGAGTAATCCTTTGTATGTGCATCCATCGATGGTCACGGATCGTTGCCAATTCAAGAAAAACTAAGCTGGAGCTGAGAATTATCGTTCTTGGCGTCGTGCTATGGAAATCGGATTATCCACTAAGCGAAAGTTAGGGTTTGTGAAAGGTACGATTCCTAGACCACTGTTATAAGCTGTACCACCTACTACATTTCGAGAATGCGGTTAGAATTGAAATGTGGGAAACTTGTAATAATTTGGTTACTAGTTGGATTATGAGTTACATTTGATTCTATTGCTAAGTCTATCATGTTCATTGAATGCATACGAGATTTGGATTGATTAGAGACTAGGTTTTCACTTAGCAATGGTTCTAGAAAGTATAAGTTGAGTAAAGAATGTTTTGAAATTCAACGGCATGGATGTTAGGTGAGTGAGTATTATACTCGTTATGAAATGTGTGTGGGAAGAATTGGATTCTATCTTGATGTTACCTAGGCTTGTTACTATTACTCCTGAGATGTCAAATTTTTTGAGTGTTGTTGAGAAACACAAGGAAGAACAAAGACTTTTCGGTTCTTGAATGGTTTGGATGATTGTTATGGTGCACAAAGGAGTCAATTGCTATTGCTTAACCCTCTTCCTAGTGTAGAAAATGCTTGTCTTTGTAATTCAACAAGAAGAGTCACAAAAGGATGTCCTTAAGAGTGGTGTTTCATTTGAGTCAACTGCCTTATTTAGTAAGCAAGAAACTAAAAGCAAGTGTTCTATCTGTAGCTACAAATGGCATCTTCACGAGAAATGTTGGGAAAAAGTTAAGTATCGGTTTGGCATCATAAGTATAAGCGATCTCAAGTTGAGAATAAGCGAGAATCATTATAAGCCTAAGAGTTCAAGTAATGGTCTTTGAGGCAATTTCAAAAGAACGGGACTAGTGTTACTAGTGGTGCTAGCGGTTTTACATTTACATGAGCGGTTTGAGAGTCGATGAGAAGTGTCTTGAATGATATCAAGAACAATGGTGCATCACAGTACGGTATGCAGATGATGAACTTGAGTTTGTAGCGGTATACTCGCCTAAGTCTTTGCTACAAATAGTACTTTGTTTTATTGGATTTTAGATCTTTGGTGCTACGAGATCATATGACACCACATTCTAAGTCCATGCTAAGTGCTAAAATTCTCAAATTCTTACCTAAAATTACTCTTCCTAATGGTCAATCTTACGATATCACACAAATTGGTCAAGTTAAGCTCAACAATGGAATAGTTCTTAAGGATGTGTTGTGTGTGCCTTCATTTTGATCAGATTTATTATGCATTCCAAAGCTTACCAAGGATAACAAGCTGTGTGGCTATTTTCTTTCCTAACTATTGTGTGCTTGAGGACTTGACAACAAGGAAAGTTAAGTGCAGGTAAGAAGGTTCTGGTCTTTATCATATGCTCAATGTTCCAATGGATTAGTTGATGCGAGCTCGAACAGTTGGTTGATTCTCATATTATCTTGGTTTGTTTTCTTGTTGTGAGGAGTTTACAATAATTACATTTTGTCCTAATGTGTTTAGTCTATGGCATCAGAGGCTAGGACATCTTTCTGTTTCTAGAATGAAACATGTTCAATATCTTGAAGTTCCTTACATTAAAAGCGATAATGATACTACTTGTTTGACTTGTCCTATGGCAAAGCTTACAAAGCGCCTTTTTCATTGAGTGATTCTCATAGTTCTCTTGCTTTTCATATGATTCATATGGATACTTGGGGTCCATATAAAGTACCTACTAATGGTAAGCATAGGTACTTCTTAACAATTGTGGATGATTATAGCAGAGCAACATGGATTTACTTGATGATTCATAAGTCTGATGCTTTTGAAGTTTTGAAAACTTTTTGAAGTTTGTAGAGAGCAGGTTTGGTACTATAGTTAAGTGTGTAAGATCGATAATGCTCTTGAGTTTGTCAAGGGTCCATGTTACGTGTATTTGACTAGTCAAGGGATAGAGCATCAAACAACTTGTGTGGATAGACCTCAACAGAATGGAAAGGCGAAAGAAAACATAGACATATTTTAGAGGTAGCTAGAGCATTAAGATTTCAAGCCGATATTCCTTTAAGGTTTTGGGAGATTGTGTCACCTTGCAACCTATCTTATTAGATTTCCTACACCTTTGTTGAACAACAAAACTCCATATGAGATCTTTGCTAAATAAAGTACGGACTACTCTCAATTGAAAGTCTTTGGTACATTTTCTTTTAGCTACAAATCCTTCTAGAGATTCGATAAATTTTCTCCTAAGGGTGTTCCTTGTGTATTTTGGGGTATCCGCTCATCAAAAGGGTTATAAGTTGTATAATTTGCTTACTCATACTTGTTTTGTGAGTAGAGATGTGAAATTTCATGAACATATCTTCCCTTCTCTCGATTCAAGTGGATCTAAATTCTATCAACCAATACACGTATCTATGCCTACTTCTTACATTTGTATATGATGACCTGTGATACAAAATCACGTGATACAAGCTCCAAACACGATGATCCACCCTTGCCGACCAAATAATCCACCTATTCCAAATGTTTCTCAAAATGAATCTTCTTCCACAAACCAAACTAGAAGGTCTACCAGACAATCTAAACCTCCTACTTGGACAAAGGACTTTGTTGTACCATCCATCAAACCTGTAGCAAATCAAGTTACTTCACCAATTTTGTCTCCTCAGTTTCAATGTATGTTGAGTGTTCTTGCTAATGAAAGTGATCCTAAAACTTTCAAAGAAGCAATCACTAAACCATAATGGTGTGAAGCTATGAGCAGGTGAGTTAAGAGCTTTGGAAGATAATGGTACTTGGGAAGAAGCGAGTTGCCACCCAATAAGAAAGCTATTGGATGTCATTGGTTGTTCAAAACCAAGTACAAGTCCGATGGAGCAGTTGAAAGGAAGAAGGCTAGGCTGGTTGTTGGGGAAATAGGCAAAGGAAAGGTGAAGATTATGAAGAAACTTTTGCACCGGTTGCAAAAATGGTTCTTGTAAGATCATTATTAGCAATTCTGACTATGCAAGGCTGGGACATAGTCTGAGATGGATGTGTCTAATGCATTCTTACATGGAGATTTGCTAGAAGATGTGTATATGCGGGTTCCTCTTGGTTATGTTGGTAAGGGGGAGCCAATGCAAGATGTGAAATGTGTTTCTACAAAAGTGTGTAAGTTGAAAAAATCACTGTATGGGCTTAAGCAAGCACCTAGACAGTGGTTTGCAAAGTTATCCTCTACCTTGGTGTCTTTTGGTTTCCAACGTCTAAAGGCTGATTATTCTTTGTTTACAAAGAAAGATGGAAGTTCATTCACAGCAGTTTTGGTCTATGTTGATGATCGATGATTCAGTAATGATTCTTCTCAAATCAAGTTGCTTAAAGATCAGCTTAGTTCTACTTTTCATATGAAAGACCTTGGTGATTTACACTATTTCTTGGGTTTGGAAGTTACTAAGGCTACATCTGGTCTTTTTGTTTCTCAAAAGAAATATGCTTTAGAATTATTACATGAAGCTGGAGTAATGTCAAGTAAGCCATATAAGCTCCCTATGGATCCAAATTTAAAGTTACAAGCTGATGTGGGGTCTCCTTTACAAGATCCAGAAGTGTATAGAAGATATATTGGGAAGCTTATTTATTTGACTATTACGGACGACATATGTTACCTTTGTTCAAGTACTAAGTCAGTTCATGCAAAACCCAACTTGATACATATGCGGCTGCCAAACATCTACTTAGGTATTTGTTAAATGCTCCAAGGCGGGAATACTTCTCACACATCATTCTAAAGCTCATTTGGCGACTTATTGTGACTCACGATTGGGCAAAGCGTCCCATGACGAGAAGATCAACAACGAGGTTATTGTATTCTATTGGGTGATTCTCCAATATCTTGGAAATCTAAGAAACAAGGAGTTGTCTCTAGAAGCTCGTGAGGTGAATCTGAGCAATGGCAATTACATGTTGTGAAGTAACAGCTTCTCGACTTATTGAAAGATCTTGGTCTCAAAGATTTACACCCTATTACTTTACACTTTGTGACAATCAAGTGCTATTCATATAGTTGCTAATCCTATTTTCATGATAGAACCAAACATATTGAAGTTGATTGCCATTATGTTAGAGATCAAGTCAAGGATGGCATCATTAAACCTGAATACATTCATACTTCTCAACAACTTGCAGATGTGTTTACCAAGGTTCTTACTTTTGATCAGCATCACAGTCTTCTGCACAAGTTGGGAGTTTCTTTCTCAGAAAACTCTCAACTTGAGGGGGAGTGTAAAGAGTAATATGTTCAGGGTTGTTTATGTAAATAAGTTTAGAATAGAAGGTCCTTTATGTAAATAGTTTGAAAGGTTGTTTAGTCTGTTTTAGCTATATATAGTTTCAATTTGTATCTTTTTCATTTTGAGTTAGTGAAATACAATTCATTTTCCCTCAATTCTCTCTGATAGTATTTTACTTTACAATATCCTTTTGATAAAAATAGTAAAACAACCTTGGTATGAAATTCTCTCTTAATTTTTTGGCAGTATCCAAGAAACATACGATAATTAATTGATAGATAGTAATTAAGTTTGGACCAATTTCCTCGAAGTTTCATGTGCCAATATGTTATAATGGATATAAATAACGGACGTAACCTTCAAAGATTATATTCACTCACATCTTTTCAATAATTACTTCGATCGATCGAATTGTTGCAACAAAAACTTAACAATGGTTAAGGAAATTCAACCATACGACATAGGAATTATGCTACATAGCATAAACACAACCTCGCTTACGAATGCTAAGAAAAGATGGCGTCGTGCATACTTCACTGTCTACTTCTCAAACACCATGGCCTCGATAGCCAAAAACACGGTCTCCAAGTCATTGATCGACCCCTCGTATTCAGTTATCGAAATCTTCCCCCAACTCAACATTCCAAAGGGCTGTATCAATGAAGTTGACCGGACATTGCTCATTGATACCGTTAAAAACAAGGACTTGAAAACCCTTGGCAAGTTAGATGGCGTTAAGGGCTTAGCTGAAGCCCTTGACACTGATCTTGACCATGGGATAGATGGTCAAGATATAGAGAAACGTAAAAGTGTGTTTGGGACAAATACTTATATAAAACAGCCTCCGAAGGGTTTATTTTATTTTGTATACGAGGCGTTTAAAGACGTCACGATAATTATACTAATGGGGTGTGCAGTTCTTTCACTTGGTTTTGGTATCAAAGAAGATGGAATAAAAGAGGAATGGTATGAAGGTGGAAGCATTCTACTCGCGGTTTTCTTAGTTATTGTTGTTTCCGCGATTAGTAACTTTCGACAAGAAAAACAATTTGACAACTTGTCAAAAATTAGTAACAACATAAAAATCGACGTGGTACGTGAAGCTAGACGACAAAAAATCTCGATATTCGATATCGTCGTGGGCGATATAGTCATTCTAAATATCGGAGATCAAATCCCCGCGGACGGGCTGTTCATCGATGGGCATTCATTGCTAATTGACGAGTCGAGCATGACGGGTGAAAGTGAGCATATCGAAGTTAATTCCGTAACAAACCCGTTCTTGTTTTCTGGCTCGAAAGTTGTTGATGGGCATTCACGAATGCTCGTTCTATCGGTTGGGATGAACACCGCTTGGGGGAAAATGATGAGCTCGATAACCGGTAACGAAAACACTGAAGAAACCCCGTTACAAGCTCGTCTCAACAAACTCACTTCTTCGATAGGTAAAGTTGGTCTTGCGGTCGCTTTTCTAGTACTTTTCGTTATGCTAGTTCGTTACTTTACGGGAAACTCCGAAGACGAAAATGGTAACCGCGAATATAACGGAAAACGGACAAGCGTTAACGAGATACTAGACTCGGTTACGGGCATCTTTTCGGCTGCAGTAACAATAGTTGTAGTTGCTATACCCGAAGGTTTGCCCTTAGCCGTGACCCTCACACTCGCCTACTCGATGAAGCGAATGATGAAAGACCAAGCCATGGTTCGTAAACTATCCGCTGGTGAAACCATGGGTTCAGCCACTGTTATATGCACCGATAAAACAGGTACTTTGACTATGAATCAAATGACAGTAAAAAAGTTTTGGCTCGGGGTCGAGCACATCGAAAAACAATGTTCATCAAATGTTGTAGTAGATCAAGTGCTTGGACTTATTCATCAAGGGGTCGGTTTAAATACTACAGTGCGGTTTTCTTCGGGAACCGTACACTGAGTACTCGAGCTCCCCAACCGAGAAAGCAATTTTGTCATGGGCTGTTGTGGACATGGATATGGACATGGAGAAACTAAAACAAAGTTCGACTGTTTTGCACGTCGAGACTTTTAACTCAAAGAAAAAGCGGGCGGGGTTTTGATTAGGAGAAACGATGATAACACAGTTCACGTCCACTGGAAAGGAGCTGCGGAAATGGTACTCGAGATGTGTACAAGTTATTATGAGCCCGATGGGTGTGTAAAGGTAATTGATAACGATACGAGAACACAATTGGAGAATGTTATTAAAGGAATGGCAGCAAGTAGCCTTAGGTGCATTGCGTTCGCGCATAAGCAAGTTCAATCAGAGAGCTTGACTGAAGAAGGTTTAACAATGCTCGGGATTGTTGGGCTGAAAGATCCATGTTGACCAGGAGCCAAAAAAGCTATCGACACTTGCCGGTCTGCTGGAGTCGCTGTTAAGATGATCACTGGAGACAATGTTTTTACAGCGAAAGCAATAGCAACAGAATGTGGGATACTAGAACCCGGTCAAGGAGTATGTGAAGGAGAAGTTGTGGAAGGTGTCGAGTTTCGTAACTACACAGATGAAGAGAGAATGCTCAAAGTTGACACTATCCGTGTGATGGCAAGATCATCCCCTTTTGATAAGCTTGTAATGGTGCAATGCTTGAAACGAAAAGGTCATGTGGTTGCTGTTACTGGTGACGGGACTAACGATGCACCAGCACTCAAAGAAGCTGATATAGGACTTTCGATGGGGATTCAAGGGACGGAAGTGGCTAAACAAAGCTCAGACATTGTCATCTTAGATGATGATATCGCCTCTGTTTCTACTGTTTTGATGTGGGGACGTTGCGTGTACAACAACATCCAGAAGTTCATTCAGTTTCAACTCACGGTAAACGTTGCAGCTCTTGTTATTAATTTCATTGCAGCCGTTACTTCTGGCTCTGTCCCACTAACCGCGGTACAGTTGTTATGGGTCAACTTAATCATGGACACTTTAGGTGCACTTGCACTCGCTACAGAACGACCCACAAATGAGCTTTTAAACAAGCCACCTGTGGGCCGGGTCGAGCCCTTGATCACCAACATTATGTGGAGAAACCTATTTGCACAATCTCTTTTTCAGATTATCGTTCTATTAACATTCCAGTTCAAGGGTAAGGCCATCTTTAATGTGAACGAGAGAGTGAAGGATACTATTATCTTCAATACTTTCGTGCTATGTCAAGTGTTCAACGAGTTTAACTCAAGGAAGCTGGAAAAGAGAAACATATTCAAAAGTATTCACAAAAACCGGTTGTTTCTTGGAATCATTGGAATGACTATAGTTCTACAGATCGTGATGGTGGAGTTGCTAAAGAAGTTTGCTGATACGGAGAGATTAAACGGGCTGCAGTGGGGAATATGCATAGCGGTTGTTGCTCTATCGTGGCCTATTGGATGGCTTGTGAAGATGATACCAGTACCAAACAAACCATTTCTAAGCTACATAAGGCACTAATTTATATCCATAGTTTCTGTTTAGCAAACTATTTCTCACATTGGTCATTTTTTTTTCTTTCGTACATATGGCATTAGTAGTGTAATGATTTGATTATGTGTTATCTTCTTTGAAATGATTAATTTACAGTATGAATTTATCACCAAATGATGCTTTGGTTATGGTCTGTTTCTATTTTGTTTTATCACCTCATACGCTGTTAGAAGAGTTATGATACAACGAGCTGAGAGAAGATCGATATACTATAGTAACCAGAAACGCTTTTATTCATAAACTTATTTGTTTCTCGCTTGTTTACGTGTTTTTCCTAGCAGAAAGCCGATAACTATGCCAACTTATTGAACAAAGGCACACTGATAATAATTATCATATTTGAAATAACGAGCTTCAGAATTTGCTTGTCTAAACTAAATCGTTTAATACAACTTATTATCTGATTAATGTGTTTAAATAGAGCAGAAAACAAATCCAAACACTGTTTTGTTACATGCATATTTAGTAAGTTATCCTAAACACCCTAATCAGCATTCATTTTTGGTTTAACACTACAAAAAAGACATTTCTAAGTTATTAAAGGCGTGCCAATTAAGTTGACGAAATTCGAAACCGAGTCAAATGATCATCAAAATTTCATGTATGTGTTCATATTGATTTTAAAAAATAGTTCAACTGTCACATTCTATTTATCACTACAATCAAGTCAGTTAAAGCAAAGTGAAATTGAGGGTAAGGGTGAACATGGTTCGGTTTAGTTTGGCTATTAGCTAAAGCGTATATTTGGTTAATGAAAATCAAAATTGTGCGGTTTTGGTTAATAACAGTTTGGTCAGTCGGTTAAGTTGGTTAAAGCGGTTTGGTTTATCTGTTAATTCGTTAGGGCTCGTGTAAACTTTGCTCAATAAATTCGGCGCAACCTGCTAATCTATAAAAAGACGCGTAATTACTAAGCAAAACCTAATATTGTCACTTAGTAAACATTTTATACATACAAAATATTTTCAACAAACAATATAAATGACACAATATGATCTGATTTGATGATAGACTTTTGTCTTGATTCTTTATGAAAGGCTAAAATCGAATATAAAGTGAAAAAAATTAACATGAATAAAAATATGTATATACACAACGGTTTGGTTACATGTAGATACCAAACCAAACCAATAAATTTCGGTTACTAATAGTTCGGTGATCTGTTATTTATTTGGTTCGGTTAAATCACTTTAAAGGTTCGGTTTCAGTTTTCCAAGTTATTTTGCTCAGCTCTAGTTGAGAGGATACAACTAGGATGAATTATCCGACCTTGCTCGTGGTGCACGCATGATGCAACATAAAGTCATGAACGCAAAAGTAGAAAAAATTATTGTAATTTTCAAAATTGGGAAGTAAAATAATTGAGTTTCGAAGAAAAGTATGAAAAGTTTTGGTTGATGGAAATACAATGGTTGATATGTATCTTAAATATTATTATCAACGAGATGGATAGGTCCCGCGCGATGCCGCGTGATGTTTTTTTCTTGTTTTTTTGGGTCACTTAAGTAGTCGCGGGGCTTTTTGGCTTGTAGATGGCAACTCTGACTTAAAAAACATCTATATATGTGTTGCAATAAATTGTTTTAAGGGCACTCTTAAAGTCATATATATATAAACTAATCTGTAAGTACTGGTAGATATAGATATCACCTAGCAGGTATAGTAAAAAAATCTATGTCATGGGTCAGAAATATGCATTCGGTGACCTTACTACACTCCCCGTGCATAGGAATTCCGCTATCAATTCACGCACCCAGTTCAGCCCCAAAAATATTAAAACCGTGAAGCAATTCGACATAGGAAAAAAGTGCACCCACCATAGTGCGGAATTCTTGGTGCATATAAAGCTAAGTGTAGTATAAATTTTTAGGTTTATTTTATTTTTTATTTTTATTGATGATAAATTATTATAGCAATAAAAAGTCACAGCTACAAAGGTTAACTTTTACTCCTCGCTTCAATGAAAGTTACAACATTTCTTAGAAAGAACAACTTGCAATATTATAAAACTTTTTCTTGTTACAATTCGCTCAAATTTAAAAAAAAAAAAAAAAAAAAAACTAGAATTTATTATTATTTTTGTTTATTTTTTTGTATTTTTTTGCAATTTCATGTTTACCCAACTTAAATACTTAAATAGTATAATTTTATATTTCTCTATTACATGCTTTAAAAACATAGTATTTATGCACTAAAAACTTGTGTTTTGAATAAATATGAAAGTTTGATATTTAAGTCGAGTAAATATGAAATTATCTCTTGTTTTGTGGTTGTGTTAAAATAGTTAAGCATTTTTTCTAGTTACTTTTTTTACGATATATTATGAGGTTGATATTAACACTACCTTTGATATTTCCAATAATTGAAGTAGATAAAGTTTGTTTTATTGTTCATGTATTTTTCAAATCAAAAAATTATCATCTTTTGACCACTCAAATCAATTTTATAGCCATCATGTTGCCACTTGCCCACTAAAACAAAAAACTTGATATGAATTATTACATACGATTACACATTATAACTATAACTATAACTACATTTCTAAATATTTTCATAAAAAAATAGAATAAGTGTTCACTACTACTTTTACTGCTCACTCACTGCTACTGTTAATTGCTAACTACTATACTAAACACACCCAAAGTTTACCAAGTATACAATTCAACTAAATACAAACTTAATAGAAAACCATACCAAGTATGTAGATTTCACGTTATGTAATGGCACAACTAAAATTTGAACTTTAAATATATAAATAATTGTCATGGGTCCAAGTTTTATAGTAATTGTCATGGGTTGGTTTGTGAGTCACTTGTTTAGTCATTTTAATATTATTCGAGTTAGTCATTTTGTATCGCAATGGTAGGTCTTTTGTTTATGTATTGTATATTATATTTTCTTTGGGTCTCATTCTTTTTAATTATCTTGATTATCAAGATGAGGCACCTTGTTTTGTACATTAGTTTATTTCGAGGTTCTCAATAATATGTTTCCTTTCTTAAAAAAAAAGATTTTATGTTACTCATTATTATTTTAAATATTCCATATGTTATCGTTTTATAATTATTATAGCAAGAATAGGTCACTGCTATATAAGGTTAACTTTTATAAACGACTTTTATTCCTCGCTTCAATGAAAGTTACAACACTTCTTAACAAGAACAACTTGCACTATTATAAAATCTTTTCATGTTGCAATTCGCTCAAAATTTAAAAAAAGTTAGAATTGTTTTTTTTTTTTGGTTTTGTACCTTGAAGGCTTGAAGTAGTTAAGACAATCGTGCTTGACATGTTACAAATAGGAGTTAAGTGTAGTTTTTAGTTACTTTTCTTACTATATGTTATGAAGTTGATATTGACTTCACCTTTAATATTTTAAATAATTGCTTTTTATTGTTCATGTATTTCTCAAATCAAATTTTATCATCTTTCGGCCACCCAAAATTAATTCTATCTCCAATCACAAAGCTGCCACCTCCCACTAAATCCAGAAAATCTGATATGAATTTTCACACAACCCCATAATTGAGTGGCAACACTGTGTGTACAAAAACCCCAAAATCACTATCAAATCTCGAGTTTGGAGTAATGAAGGAGAGAGTTTATTTTGTAAGGACTTCCATTTCAACTAGTCTTCTAATATCAAAAAATAACACATTCTCTTGCAAAGTCTCATACCAGTTTACATTACATTAAAGAATAGAGAAAATTATGATCTAAAAAAACATAATTACAACTCACTTACTCAACGATCGACTTCACACTAAACACTCTTGCAAACTATCCTACATCGAGTCATCTAAAAGCCTTCGGTGTTTAATTTATCGTTATCAAGGACTAACCAAAAGGTCATCAACCACATAAGGAGAACCAACCGCGTTCGTCTTGTTCCTTATGAGGATCACTTTCCTCTTTATTCTTTTCATCAAAACATGTGTTTGTACCACTCGTTAATCTTTACCAACCAATTTTTTATATGGAGTAAAGTTCGACTAGTTACTTAATGTTAAGCACGGCGTTTTGTTGTAGATTATACGAGTATGATCCTATTAGCTTAGTGAAATAGATACCTTTTTTTTAAATCATTTTTGTCCCACAGAGAAAAATGAGAGAAATACTTCTAAGCATATATACCATAGTAAATATAGATTGTATGTCTTGAAGTTAATACTATGATTTCAGGTCCGTATCCGGTAACCGATAATAATTATTGGTTATCATGTATGGGTTTGGGATAATTATATGAGCTTTAAAGTTTTTGTGAAAGAAACTTATAGCTTTACTTTTCTTTCATAAAACCTACGAATATTATACCCACAATAAAATGACAATAACACTAGCGTCCTCACTTTAAGTGTAGACTGCAAAAATAAGAGGTTGCCTCAACTTACATGTTTACATGATAATTAGTATAAGCTATACAACATTGTACAGTAATAATAAGAGATTCACCAAATGTTTAACATGCATGTCGCTGGAAATACAAAACGAGTTACTCAACAGGAAGATATGTACAAGAAAAAGTAATAGAAATGAACACTAGTGATGAATCGTTGATTGAGTTATAAAATACTTTCAGCGTACGTACACACATGTATTGAGTTTAACTGTTATTACGTACACACATGTATTGAGTTTAACTGTTATTTATGTCTCTCTACCTAGTAAAAAATGCAAGAAGGATGACGTTGTCCCAATTATTCAAATCCTTATGATATCAAACCAAGTTTATGTTTTAAGAATCTCATTTCCAACTAATGGCATCATAGAACAAAAGAAATATCATTTTATAGCAAAGTCTTACCAGTTTGCATTACAAAGAGTATACAAAATTGAGGACTAAAGATACGTTACAACTTCATTAAATACTCTTGCAAACTCTACATCTAGTCATCTATTCGTCCTCCTCAGTATAATCAAATGCAGTAGCTTTATCAGGAACTACGTACTACAAACTAGCCAAGGACCATTATTCGAAGGGGAATTTAACCAACGACCCTCCGGTTGCTCCTCTTCCTATTCTATATTCTCGTTATCTCCCTCTTCATTGGAGGTAATGGTGTTCTCATCGGGGGTGAATTGAGCTTTTAAGCTTTTGTAAACGAGACTTAAAGCTTTACTTTTCTTTTATAAAAATTATGAATGTTATTCCACCATGAAAAGACAATAAACCTACCGTCCTCACTTCTAAGTGAAGAGCATTTTCGTCGGGCTAAACTAATGAAATATATCGGAGTGAGAAGGGTATTTACATGGATCGCGTCAATGAATAATTAAGAAGGTCAATTAATTGGTTTTAGGGGAACTAAGGTCGAGTTGCTCCTTCTCAAGATCATCTTTTTCTTATTATAAACCATTAAACAGAAAATGTTGCAATCACAACCATTACTAACTTTCTAAATTAAAAAATTGAATATGTTGAACATGAAAGATAAACTTTAAAAAGTAGTGATTGGCATGTTTAATTAAATGCCTAAAAAGCATCAATTGACACATGTAAAAAATAAAAGTGAAGATATGAAAAGAGAAAATGTACATTTTATATGTTAAATTTTGAGTGGATTAGTCATAAAATTAGATGCCTAACAAGCATCAATCGCAAGTATGACAATCATTTTTCAACTTAAATTATGGTAATAAGTTTTTATTATATCCCACTTTTGTAAATGACAGAATATCTTCTAAGCTCATTTACCACGGTGCATATGAATAGCATTTCTAAGAGTTAATAGTATGCTTTCAAATTCGTAAGGTATTCCATCAATAGGGTGTAGCGTTTGAGTTTGGGAAATTGGTATAGGCTTGAAGTTTTTGTAACAAGACTTTTAAATTCATAAGTTATTCATCAATAGGGTGTAGTATTTGGGTTTTTTGTTTTGTTTTTGTTTTTTTTTTTTTGTTTTTTTTTTTAATCGAGAACATCTCGTTAATGATTGGTTAGAAAAATAAAACAAAAAATGAAAGAACTGCATTCTGTTCTGGCAGGTCGATATGTCGTATCCAATAACCTTCGATATGCCGTACCGAAGCCAGCAAAAACAGTTCAGCATACAATGTCAAGATGTTGAATATGTCATATCCTTAAACCTGGATACACCGTATTGAAACATGCGACAGAAAATTCAAATACAAAAAATAAAAGACTACAGTATTCTTGATGGTCGATACGCCGTATCCATAGGGGTTGGATATTTTGTATCGAAGGTCTGGGACAGACTCGACAGGAAATTAAATTGACATAAATTAAAAGATAAGCATGGGTTGCCTCCTACGAAGCGCTTGTTTTTGTTCGAGTCACGAGCCTCACTCCACCCTTATTTACTACGTAATAGGGTGTTTGTCCCCCCACTTAAAATCAAGTGCGGGTGATAATAGCAATAAACACCATAAGGGTGTGAACAAGCTACTAGAGATGGAAGAAATATGTAAAGATCATACCTTGGCAATATTTGTACTTCTTTCTTTACCTTACCCGGTTTGGTAGATAAGCTCGATGACTTGAGCATTCCATGTGAAAGATTAATATATAGAGGAAAAATGAATTTCCTTTCTTCCTGGTAAGTCTCTTTGGTAGTAAGGTGTCCCTTGACTTCCCTAAAAGATGAGAAACGATATTTGGCAAGTAAAAGTTTCACTTCCTCTATATCATTCATAGGATTGAAATCATCATCTTCTTCAATCATAGTTATGTTTAAGAGCTCATCTTTAAATTCTTCGAGCTCCACCAAAAGCGGGTTGATTACTGGTGCTTTATGTGCTTCATTAGGTAGTGTACCTCATCATTCTTTTGTTTTGCAACATGTTTAGAAATTCTAGCAAGACTATTAGTAACGGGATCAATAACATTTATTAAATTTGTACCACTTTGTGTTATAAGTGACTCTGATTCATCTTGTGAGTCTCCATCTTCAACTAGTGGTCTTGCAATTTTATCCCCGTCCCAAATATCCGTCTTGAATAAGTCATCCCAGATTTCTTCAAAATCCCTCGTTGGGTCAAAATTTGGCTTATCCGTTCCACACCTGAATACTTCCTTCTGTTGTGGTAATTGCGGTATGTCATCGTACACAATATCATCGAACCTTTCAATATTAGAATACTCAATATCTTCGTCCGAGGGAATATCGTCATGCTATTTTTTATAATGTGAGAATATATTTCAATTCGGGTGGAAAGTCACATGTAATTGCGGCATACTTCATTGCTCCGAATTTATCTTCTATTTCCTCTTTTGGCAATTCCCGATGATGAATTAGTTTCATTGAAAGCAATTGCTAGAATCTCATTTGCATTAAAATCATATGATTCTTCTTCAACTTGTGCAATTTCCAGAGAAAAAACACCATCAATAACAATTCCCGAAATTGGTTTCATATTATACGAATCTTCCTCATCAACATCATTTGATATATACAAAGTGTCTCGAAGCGGCAATTTGTTTCTTTCCTTTCTTGACTTTTTCTGTTTCAATAACAAGTATTCTTCCATAGTAATTCTTTCCATGTTGATGAATTGTGCACCATATCTTCTTTTTTTCCAATTATACACCTGATTATTGCTCAAGGCTCTATCCTCTTTAAGTATGGTATATTCTTCCATAGTAATATATAAATTTTCCATCTTCATTATTACCTGAAAGATAAACAACCAAGAACAGCTATACACGAAACAAAAATAAAAATTAAACTAATACGAAAAATTTAAATCTACTGTTATTCGGTCGATACGGCGTATTCAAAGACGGCGGATACGTCGTATTAAAGTTTCTAACAGACTCGATCCAAAATCAAATAACATAATCGCTACGGCGTATTCATTGGGGTGGATACTTCATATTGAATCAGACTGACAGAAACAGAGACAAACAAAAAATAACAGAAAAAAAAAACAAAGAAAAACTAATCTAAGTTAAAATACCTATAAATCAAACTTAAAACTATCACTCTCCGGCAGCGGCGCCCAAAACTTGATGTGCTTTCGTTGTGTGTAGGTAATTTATGTATTCAAGTTTCAAATTTATATTTTTTCGAGTTTACCTATAACAAACACTTTCAGACATTTTCCGGTCGATGATGAGCTAGTTGGTAAGTTGGGTGTTGATTACTAAGAGTAGAACGTTAACACTTAAATCTATCAGTATTTTAATTATGCAAGTTGATCTAATTAAACCTAATTCTAACGCAGCAAAGGGGGTAATGAGGCAGATAATACACACAAGCAGACACATATATAAAAAGAAGAGGTCAAGCTGAAAGTAAGGAAAATATATTAACCAAGTTTAGTCATATAAAATGTTTGATTAGTCTAAGACATGTAATGACGATACTCATGACCTGGTATTTATCGGACCTAAATCTAGGCAGCCCCTAGATTCTAGATTTGCGTATTAAGTTTTTCAACAGATCTAATCCTGTCACGATTACTCGAAATCCGCATAAATCACACCTTAATGATTATCAATATATTATTTATCCACCTAGAGCTTACATTAACATATTAACAATATGAATGAAGTAATAAACGTAATCAATACTCAAGACTAAGTAAATTATCGAATTAAGAAAATTCAAAATATCAAATAATTATTAAATTTGGCTGATACCTATATGTATTAGCCAATAATCTCAGTCATAATACAAGATAACATGTTCAGAAAGATTCAAGTATAAATCAAAAGAGAAAAATATGCTAACCGAACGATTGAAGTGTAGTAAAATAAATTAAGTGAATTCTCCTATGGAATTATGGCACTAGCAGGACATTCTTGGTCTTCTTTTGTCTCTGTCTTCGTACTTGGTGGTTTCTCCTCTCTAAAAACCGGACTTAGGTTTTTCTATTTATACTTTTCGAAAACGGTCAATACGGCGTATCAAATTAGTCTGATACGCCGTATCGAGATAATTTCATATAGGGTCCAAGATTATTATATTCCAAAATATTCGTACACCGCCTTATTGATACGGCGTATTATAGAGATAAATACGACGTATCAGGTCTTCATTATCTTGGAAATCTGGTAAATTCATTGAGATAGATACGACGTATTTTGATAAGGTCATACGGTGTATATGGAGTTCTGGACTAAAACAAGCTCGCTATTCTGTTTGACAAAAGTTTCATATACGGCGTATCCAATACTTGGATACGGCGTATTCTTGAATGTCAGGTAATGGTTTTTATAATCGTCCAAGTCTTGGTATACGGCGCATCTATCTAGAATGATATGGTGTATTCTTGTCAGTTTTGTGGACTTAATCAAACTTGATCAATTTGCTTCAAAACATGTCTATTATTTCTAACTTTCACCAATTGCTTGTAAATACTTGAGATTAAAACATTTAAGTGGTTAAGTATCAAATCAAGCAATATACATAGGATAAATGATGCTATTACTATGACCTTATTTGATGTCATCAACACCAAAAACATCCCTCCATCCTATCACACCTAGTGTGTACCCTTGAACCTCACCAAAAAAAATCTTCATTTATTCAAATATAACAACACGTTTAACCAAAATTAAATTTTAATTAATAAAAAATACATTAAAAAAATAATAAATCAATGACACATTAAAAATAACGATACTTAAAAAAAAATACAATTTAGCAATTAAGGTTCCAATATGGGTGAACTTTCATGATGTTCATGTGGTTGCTTATACTTCGGATGATCTAAGTTTGATTGCTTCTAAGATCAGTAACCCTATGTTGCTGGATTCTTATACGAATACCATGTGTTTGTAGTCTTGGGGGCGAAGCAGCTATGCGAGAGCTTTGATAGAAATTAATGTATCTACTGAATTTAGAGACAATTTAGTTTAGTTGTTCCGAAGCTTGACAGGAGCGGGTATACGAAAGAAAACATTCGTATTGAATACGAGTGGAAACCACCTCGATGTAGTACTTTTTTCTATATGGTCATTAGAATGATGATTGTCCCAAAGGCGCCCCGAAATGTGTTGTCAATGGGATGGGTAAGAATAAGGATGTTAACTCGGGTGTATCTAAGAAGCTTTCTACTGATGGATTTACTATTGTGAAGCATAAAGGAGGTAATACTAAGAAGTTAAATGCTATTCAAATGAACAAATTTGAGTACCGGTCAGTTGCTCCTAAGAATACCAAGGCTTCTCCTCAAGGACCATACAAAAGAGGCGTCTACGTCTAAACAATAAAGTAAAGATGCTAAAGAGGTGAACATGTCTAATGCCTTTGGTGTTCTTAGTGGTTTGGATGAGGGTTCTAGTGCTCATGTACAACCTAGTGCTAACACTCCTTTATGCAACGTGAGTACTGCTAATATTGCTAATGCAGGACATGTGGATATCTATGAAAGTATCCCAAGTTCGTCTAATGCCTCCTTCTTTCACTTTATATAGCACACCTCCTGACATGCGGAAAATGGAAAAAAAAGGTAGGTATTCCATTTTTTAATGTTAAGGATTTGCTTGTTTCGGATAGTGAGGATATGATGATGAAGTTCTTGATGATCACAATGAAATCGACTAGTTTTATGGATTTTGACTGCTCTAAAATTTGTGATGGAGTGAACATGAAGAGCTTATTGGAGCAGTGGGAGAGGACACCTATGACCACAACCCTTATGACGATGATGAGTTTGATGATTGTGGCCTGACTGACGCACAACTGAAGTTTGCTAATGCTTATGACATTAGTCTCAGTGGTCAGCTTAGATAGGTTGTTTCTTTCTTTTTATGTTTGTATAAGTATGGCATGTCTTATCTTATGCTAGTTTAGGTATTAAGCACCGTAGGTGCTTTTGGTTTGCCTTTTTTGAGATCAGGCGTGAGACTCACCCACATCTTTTGTACTTAATTATTATTTTTGAGTAATAATATTTTACTAGGGTTAGCCCTTTTAACAAAAAAAACTGAGAGAGAGAGAGAGAGAGAGAGAGAGAGAGAGAGAGAGAGAGAGAGAGAGATAGAGAGAGAGAGAGAGGATGTGCGAGGTGTGCTACTGTACATGGCCTCAAAATATATACCCCACTATATATCTGAAGCTTCAAAATTTACTTCCAATAGAAAATTTTAACTTTGTACAATCTTATGTCATATATATTCGTTAAAAATTAAGATGGATTATCAAAATACTACGTTTTTTGTTTCAATAATCGGTATAATATATTTTTACCATCATATATTGTTATTATATAAGCTTCCGCACATTCACCAAGCTACGCCACTGTCTTTGTGTTACGAAGTTAGCTAGCTGGGACGAGGATAAAAACTTCAGCTAAGCCGCGTATATCTGAGTCACATAGTTGACCTTCCTAAGTAAAAAGAACATGTAAAAACTCGTTCATTTTATGGTCATCTCTATGTGGTACAGAAGATGAATTACAACAAAAATTACTTTTCTCCCATTTCTACGATGCAACGAAATCGTTGAATATTTTTTTCATATTTAAGTAGAACGTAAATAATAATAATACAAGTATAATAAAAACCCCGTTTGTTCAGAGTTGGCTTATTAAAAAACTTAAATTAATTTAAAATGTCTATTTGGTAAACATGTTTACATGACAAAAGAGTGAAATTACATTTTAATTTTCGATAATCGCACGCACTTTTTCACTAATAGAAATTATTATAAAGAACTTGGGCCTTAACTAGTTTTCTAAACTATATAAATTAAGGGCAAGTAGTAGCAGAAGAAAGGCAAAGAAAATACAACAATGGGAGCATCAAACATTTTACACATGACTAGTGGTGATGGAGAATCAAGCTACGCTAACAACTCATTAGTTCAGGTGATCTCTCTAACTCCATAAGTAATTACACACATGCTATATATCAGTTCTTAAGTGCCACGTTCAAATGTTCTTTTCAGGAAATTGTGATACTGGCGCTACCCATTTTAAAGGAGGCAATCAAGGGTTTTGCTAATCATGATGTCTTTTTCAGCCAGTGTTTCAAGATAGCTGATCTTGGATGTTCCTTCGGCCCAAACACTCTATTGAGTACAACTAACATTATTGATATTGTACATGAGGAGTGTAAACAAAATAATCGTAAAACACCACAATTTCAGGTGAGCTTAGTTGACCTTGTTGGAAATGATTTCAACACCGTTTTTGGGTTGTTACCGAACTTTTATGCAAAGCTTAAGGAGGACAAGGGCAAAAAATTTGACCCTTGTTTCGTTTCAGCTGTTCCTGGTTCATTCTATGACAGACTCTTCCCTGACGAAAGTTTGCATCTTGTTTACTCATCCTATAGTGTTCATTGGCTTTCTCAGGTTTGCATAATTGCCAAGTCTGGTTTAAGTTATCAGGCAAGCTATAATTATTAAAACCTAAATGTCTTAGATGCTAAACGCTAACCTCTACAATAAATAATAGGTACCTGAAGGTCTTGAAAACAACACATCAAATATCTACTTTTCGAAAACAAGTCCATCAAATGTGTTCAAAGCATATCAGAAACAATATGCTTCTGACTTCACAAAGCTTTTACAAGTGCGCTCCAAGGAAGTAGTTTCTGGTGGATGCATGGTTTTAACACTTATGGGTCGGATTTTTTCTGATCCAACGATTGATGATTGTATCGTTCCCTGGGAGCTACTAACACTATCACTTCTTGATTTGGTCAAAGAGGTATATCGTTTATGTATTTGACCTAAACTTAAGTATGAATATAATGTTTAAATCAAGCTTCAGATTTTGTATTGCTACTAACCGTAAATCCATACTACAGGGGCTCGTTCGAGAATCAGATATTACCGCATTTAATATTCCATTCTACAATCCATGTGAAGATGAAATTAAGGACATTATTGAAAATGAGGGATCATTTTCCCTTCATAGCATCACCACTAGCAGAGACAACCTGGATCCATATGACACATATTACACAAATACGCGTGCTTCCAAAGAGCTCAGTCTTAGTCATGGGGAAAATCCCAAAAAATCGCTTAAAGCTGTTATGGAACCCTTGTTGGCGTCTCATTTTGGAAGCTCCATAATCGAAAAACTATTTAACAATATCGCAAAGCATGTGTCGGAATCTTTTGTTATCAAGAAAGCAAGACACACTAGTATAGTCATGTCATTGATTAAGAAATGATCTACTAAAGTTTCAAATTACGTGGTCTGTGATTTATTTCCGATGCTGTATTTGTAGCAATCATGTACTTTTCTATATGTTTCTTCTGTTTGAAAACGTGTTTCTGATGTAACTTTTCCCAGCACCTTGCTTGGGTTGTTCACTTGTTTGTGGTAATAAAATCTTATTGGAAGTCCAAATTTAATTCGCATACTTGATAAAAACGTACGTACGTGTGACTCACTTGATTGGAGCTCTCTTGACCATTTTATGATATAAAAGGGTTTTAGTTAGGGTGTTCACGAGTCGAGCTTGAATATTTCACGAGTCGAGCTTGAATATTTCACGAGCCGATCTTTTAAAACTAATATTTCATCATATCATATTTTCAATTCGTTGGCTTTCTTTGCATTGTTGGCAGGATTCTTCGCCACACATGAGGCCCGATCTCTGTGTTTTAATGCTCCACCTCTCCAAGAGACACAATTGAACCATGTTTGAATCATTTTAATCAGTAACTTTAAACCATGTAGCCAACGTGGCCATCGGTGAAACCATGCGACACCTTAACCCATCTCATTCTTTGTAACTATCTTTGGTCACCAGAAGTTTTGATACTTGGAAATGCTTATTTGAATAATCAGGCAGTTTTTTGTTCAGATTAAAAAGCTTTCATATTCATCAATAAATTATGCTTGCCATAATTTTATTATATTATTGTGTTTGAGAATTCTTCTACCGAACCAAAGTTGATATCAAATGTGATAATGATGAGTGGCTAGCTTTTATCTATGGAGAATGTTCTCATGTTCATAGACGAATATGATAGTACCTCTATCTTTGCGGTGGTTTCGTTATTTAAGGAACTTAACATTTTTAGTTATTTGAATTGTTTTATTGAATTAATGGGCATTCTAATCATCGTTGGTAGTAATGATTCTTCCCTAAAACAATATCAGGAGTGATTACGTTGGGGTCTTTATTCATTTATTTGAAGAAAATTGTTATAATCACATAAATTTTCAAAAAATATAAATAAATAAAATAAAATAAAATCCCCAAAGAACTTTTACATAATGAATTGGCATGATATCATATAACAAAAGAAATGTCATTTTATAAGGATAGAAAAGTGGAAGGAGCGGAGTGAAAAGGTATTTACATGGACCGGGTCCAAGTTGAATCAAGTGTTTAGGCAATTTTTTAAACTGGGACGAGTAATATTGATGCCATCCTGCTTGATTAATAAGCAACTGATTAGAAGGAACATTATGGATTCCACATGACGATTCATCGACTTTGAAATACAAATACTACTTGTAACTTATTTTTCCATGGTTGCATAAAGTTTAAATCCACTTCTGAGAACCACGAAAGTTCTATGGGGATCCATGGAATAATACATTACATGCTTAACGGGGATTGAACTCAGACATTTGGTTTGCAAACTACATAACCATTAAATCTATAAAAGAGGTCTAGAACTAGGTTTCCCACATAGTCTAATTGTCGCACAATAGGCTTTAAGATGGCGATGTCGTAAGCTGGGTTGCCAAATGTGTCACTAATTTAATATAGTAGACTATGTGTTAGTATTTCCGATATCCTTTATTAACCATTTTTTTCCCTTAATTTGGAGTAACTTTGGACTAGTTACTTAATCTTTGTAATGATGTTTTTATTGTAGATGATAGGAGTAATTTAACTAGCTACTATTTTATGATGAAATCATTTGAATATTTTGTCCCACATAGGTAAATGAGATAAAATTTTCAAAGGTTATATACCATAGTGCAATGGAAGCTTATGTCTTAGAGTTAATAGTGTTGATTTGTGTAATTCTCATGTCACATAAAGAAATACCAATAGAGTATAAATACAAGTGTAATGAATATACGGGCTTGGCCCGTTACAAATAAACTAGGCTATAACTACTTATCCACTAACAACCCCCCGCAGTTGGAGCGGGAGAACACTGAACGCTCAAACTGGAGCGAAACTCGTCAAATAGAGCAGACGGAAGACCCTTGGTGAAGATATCGGCATACTGATAACGTGAAGGAACATGTAAAACGCGAACCTGTCCAGCAGCAACCTGATCACGGACGAAGTGAATGTCAATCTCGATATGCTTCGTGCGTTGGTCTGCGGATTAGCGACAAATAGACAAAGACCGACATTATCACAATAAACAATGGTAGCGAGTGTAATGGAGAATGAAGCTCAGGAGAAGGTTCCGTAACCAAGAAGTCTCACCAACGTGCATTGGCAACACCACGATACTCGCCACAGCTAGAGCGAGACAAAGTATACCGTCGCAGGCGACCATGACAATAAATTGTCTCCAAGAAAAACACAATAACCCGAGGTAGATCGACGTGTAGTTGGGCACCCTGCCCAATCGGCATCTGAATAAGCAACCAAAGAAGAAGTCGATGAGGAGTAAAGCTGAAGACCATAATCCAAGGTACCACGAACATAACGTAAAATCCGCTTAAGAGCTGCAAGGTGAGGCTCTCTAGGGTCATGCATATATAGACAAACCTGCTGAACCGCGTAAGCCAAATCAGGTCTAGTGAAAGTGAGATACTGCAAAGCTCCAGCAAGACTCCGAAAGAGAGTCGGATCAGAAACCGGGATACCATCAGCCCCTAACTTGGACTCTGTATCAACAGGAGTCCGACAAGAATGACAATTGCGCATACCAGCGCGCTCAAGAACCTCAGCTGCGTACTTTCAGCTGCGTACTTTTTCTGGGAAAGAAACATCCCTTGTTTGGTGCGCGTTCTGAGAGATGCCCGAAAATAGTTAAGCGGACCAAGATCATCATAAAAACTCGATGTAAAGAAGCTATAATCCTCTGTAATAATGTTGTAGATGAAGTCGTTAGCAAAATATCATCCACATATAGTAATAAATAAGCAACATCGGAACCCTGTTTATAAATAAACAATGACGAGTCACATCTGCTGTGAGAAAAACCAATATGAGTAGCATAACTCGCAAACCGCTGAAACCAGGCACGGGGTGCCTGTTTAAGTCCGTATAACGACCACTGAAGAAGACATACATGATCAGGACGTCGAGGATCCCGAAAACCAAGAGGCTGATGCATATAGACAGTCTCGGATAAAGTACCATGGAGAAAAGCATACGCCCGACCCGACAAGGGTAAAGGAATCACAAGTAATGGTGTCATATCAAAGCAAACATAACTATCCAAAAGAAATCTCAACATAAATATTGAAATAATCCAAGTCAAATGACTTCAATACATAGGTCCCAGCGGAAAATAAACTCCAAATGAAATGTCTAAAATATAAAGTCTTAAATGACATCATAAGATCAAAGCTAAAATCTCTAAGGTAAGTCCACACAAAGACTCATCCCAAAGCAATACCCATCCAATGCTTAGATACGCCGCGGAAGAAAAGAAATGCGGTGAGCTTCAAAAGCCAGTGAACGAGATATACAAGCAAAACGAATCTAAACGAAACTAATAATGAATAAAGTGAAAGAAAGATAGTGAAATCATAATCATTTCAATTTATAAATCAGGATAATAGAATAAGTTTTATAGCTAACTACCTCGAGCCCAAACACATATGCCATATCATAAACATATTCATATTCATATTCACATAAGGCAACATTTGTAGGGGAGACCTACCAGAGTTATGAAGGACGTGCATGCACGCAACATCAATCATCAGATAACATATAATATATAGCATATAACAGATCTAGGATGCACCCATACGCCCCACAAACATACATTGATAATATAATATAAATTGAGCTCATAACAAATAACAGATAAGGGACGTGGCAGAACTTCACTCTACTGCCCTAGAGTCATGTTAGAAGTGCATCACTGACACGGACATGGAACCCCCATGACTAGTTAACCGTCTTTCCAATCGAAGAATTTCCTCGATTTGATCATCAATGCGCTTCTTAGATTTCTTCTTGAATTCAGAAAAATTTGACCGACTTGTTGAAAAATCTGTTTTAGTATTTGAAAGTTCCGTTTGAAGATTGTCGATGTTTTTCTGAAGTTCAGACTTTTCTTGTTCAATTTTAGAAATCTTATCGTTATTTGTCGCATAACAATTTCATGCATTTGATGTTGAAGATTTTGTTCGTTAACGTAAGATTTTTGAAAAGCCACTTCAAAACTTGTTTCTCGGGTGTTTTTGGTTTCAAAATCATTTATCCGTTTTCGACAACTCTCAAGTTCAGTAGTCAAGGAGGTAATCTCAGTCCTAAGGTTATGGTTTATTTCATTACATTTTGCGTTTGAGCTTGAAATGGCAGTAATGAAGTCGGATATTGAATCTGGACCATGAATTGCTTCACTCTGTTCAATATGCTCATTATTTTCATCATCACTTAAGTCATCAAATGTAACCACGGGGTTAATTTGATCAACTTCATTATGATTAAATGAGGATTCATGTTGAACAGATTCGCTCATCGATCGTATCTGAGACACAATTGCATTTATGAGACATATATCGGTGTCGGTACACGAGATAGACCGTCCGTGTCATAGGCTGGTCCATTCTCTGTTTGGTGATGTGATGTTCTTGCATATTTGCCATCAAAATAAGCTGCAACATTTGCTTCCAATCTTCATATTCATCATCGAGAGAGTATACGCCATAAAACCTTGCTGAGTTTCACCGAGTTCTCCTCTGCTTCATCCTTGTATGCCATCAGCATGACTTGCTTATAGTAATCTCCTCCTCTTGTTCGTGGTTCAGGACAAGCATTAGCAAGATGTCCTTGATTTTTGCAATTATAGCAGCGAATAGTAGATCCCGGGCCGGTGAATCCCTGTTTCCACAACTTGAACATTTCTCTTGAAAGTATTACCCGATCCCCCAGCTGATGTTTGACCATTTCGAATTACGAATACCCACTTGTAATCATCGATGACCACTAGTTCTTTTTGAACCTCAACTTTGCCACCTTGTATAATAACATGACTTTTGGGATTTGATGATGAACGAAGACGATTGTTTGACTGAGTAGAGAACTTGGAGAAGGCTTTATCAATAAAGGCCATTCCATGATTTAATGCTTCAAAGGCATCAACTTGATCATCATTGAGTTGAGCAGAGTATGCATTGTTAGAATCACCTGCAGGTGTGAGTTGATGAGAAGGTGTAGGTGGAGCATAACTAAAGTGACGTTGTTGTTGATCGAAAGCATGATTTGACTTTGGGTAAGGAGTGGGATAACCATGTGCCATGAGAGCAATCATCGGCAATGGGTGGTGTAGGGAAACCATGTGTGCTACGAGCTTCTTTATCTTTGATAACTTCATATTGATGATGTTTCAGATAATCATACAATAATCCATGCTTGACTTCATGAAGATCCTTGACCTGTCGAACAAACGTAACATACTTATGCCAATCCGGTCCTAATGAGTTCAGAAACTTGGTGTTAATAACAATTGTTGGAAGATCAATCTTATGTCGATGCAAATCATTGACCACATTTGTGAAACGATGATAATATGATTCAAGTGATTCCCCGGGCTCAATGGTAAACACATCAAAGATGTGATATAACTTAGACTCCATGTCGATCTTATTGATTCAGTGCCTTCCATTAAAAGATGAATTTGTTCCCACATAGCTTTTGCGATGTCGTGCATCAATACTTTTGTAAATCGGATTAGGAATTCCAAGAAGTATTTGTTGCATAGCAAGCTCATCGACTTCAAGATGAAGTAGTTGTTCTGGTGTTAAACGACTAAGTGGAACAATTGTGATAGTATCGGGTCTCGGTGGAACCGCTGTAGGATCGCCGGGAACGAGTTTCATTGGCATTTGAAACGGTCCTTCTAATATCACCTTCTTTAGATACTTACCATGAGGTTTCTTAAGTTCCATATACCTTAGAAATCGACTTGACCATTGCACATAATTTCCAAGTGTAAGCATTGGAGGACGAGTATCCGAACCAACTTCATGAATCGATTGTTGACTTGTAACAGCTTCGCACATTTGAGAGAACCAAGTTTGTTGTTGAGGGATTTGTGGAACCATTGACGTTCGTTGTGGTCCTTGTTGAGGATGGTTTGGAGTATATTTTTGATTAAATTGTTGTTGATAAATTGCTTGTTGTTGATTCCATTGTTGATGTTGTGGACTTAGTTGTTGTTGTTGTGGTTGATTATGAGTGTAAGGAAAATAGTTGGATGATGGTGGTTGAGACATATTTGTGAAGTGATGTTGATCGTTAAGGATAATTCAGGTTGAGGTTGTTTAGACTTAAGTAGATGAGTAGAAGAAAAACAAAGTTGCAGAAATCCAAACGTGCTAGCAAGAAACTTCAGACAAGAAACTCGCAGAACTTCAAACTCGCAGGAACAAACTCGCCAAACTGCAAACTCGCAGAAGTTCGACGAAACTTCGCCAACCCCGCAAACTCAGAAATTGATGAAACTTCGCCAACTCGCAAACTCGCAGAAATTGACGAAACTTCGCCAATTCCAAACTTCAGAAATTCGAGAACTTCGCCAACTCTGCAAACTCGCAGAAATTCAGACAGAAACTCGCCAACTCTGCAAACTCGCAGAAATTCAAACAGAAACTCGCTAAACTTCAAGGAGAAACTCGCAGATACTCATGAGAAACTTGCAGAAATTCATGGCTAACTCGCCAAACTCGCAGAAACTCATAAAAATGTGCGGCTTCGCGAAACACGTATTCATACAAAAGTCCATAAATTTCAATCTAAAACACGCTTTTAAAGTACAATTTCTATTAAATCTAATCAATATTAACCTAAACTATCCCTTGGCTCTTGATACCACTTGTTAGGTCACCATATTATCACAACAATATGTATTTCTAGAGAGAAAAAGTTATAGAGAGAAAGTGGAAGGAACTAATGAATGATTAGTGAAAATGATAATTGCAATTAGAACCAACAACCCTCTCCCTTCTAGGGAGGGGTTATTTATAGTCTTTACATAAGTAGGGGAGTTTCCCCTTGGTTCTAGAAGAACCTTCTATCACAGCTCATGGGCTTACTACATGAGCTGTGAAACTAAATACAAACATTTATAAACCATAATTATTAACGACCTATTACAAATGAAATGACCTACACTTGATAATAAAACACGTTCCTAACAAAACGTCATAACTCACACATGAAATAACGAATTACTATACTTAGCTTCAAACCCTAATCGACTCTCATTTATATTCTAGGGTTTTCTCATTCATTAATATCTCATTAATATGCATTTACTTACATGTTACGTCTTTTAATGACTCGTTACTTAACCTAACACGTCATAAAAAAAATCTTTCCTTTTTTTGTTTCACCATACACGTTTATGATTTTATGTGACATACGAGTTACTTATTACTCGGATTAATTACACGTTTACAAGTTCACTTGACTTATAATTACGCACGCATATGAGACACAATTCACAAACCATTAGGGTTTGGCATACCTTATTCGGTTCACATATCAAACTAGGGTTTATGTTTACATGACCTTTACTTGTTTAATACATGTTCAAAAACTCCATATGTGGTTCGGTTTAACCTAGGGTTTCAACTAATAGGTTATTACGCAAGTCTTAACTCATCTACGTACTTTACACATTCAAGTTATTAAGTTTTATACCTTAGCCGAATTATACATTGTTCGGTTATAATACATATGGTTCGGTCCTTATGTAACTCGACGTATTCATGACCCGATTCAATAATACATATTACGTACATAGCTCTTTAATACTTATCAAGTTTAAATCATATGGTTTGCCTTATTTTGGTTTCATACGGCTCGACACAAAAACAAAACGCAACCTCGACTAAAACAAAACATATTACAATATATCAACGTAAGGTACATCAAAGGAAAACGAGAACATGTTATACCTTGACTTGGTTGAAGCAAAAACTCGACACCAAGGGTGTAGGTATTCGGCCGAGCAAGAGCAAAAGAAAAGAAAAGAGAGGCAACAACTAAACTAGGGTTTCACTTTTGTGTTTATGTGTTGTATATATAGTAGTGATATTTTCGGTTAGGGCTTAAGAGGAGCTTTGGGTTTTCGGCAGCCCAACCGAACTCAACCAAACGCATGCATATGGGCTTCGGCCTTTGATCCATCGAACAAAACAAACACGGCCCAAGTTATTTGCGAAACGTCCAATCTTCGTCGTACCAAAATCGATCACGTAATATATTCGTTAAGTTTTATTCATTCGCAAGTTAAGTTTTTAAATTTCGTTAAATGATATAAATGTATTTTACGTATTTTATAAATTTCGATTCCAAGGGTATTTTAGTCTTTAGTCAGGTTTTAGATTTTCCAGGTTTTACAATTCTTCCCCTCTAAAGAAAAATTTTCGTCCTCGAAAATTGAAATGAAACTAAACGAAAACGAAATGAGAACATACCAAACTATTCAAAAAAAAATGAGGATAACTAGCTCGCATCGACTCCTCGGTTTCCCAAGTAGCCTCACATTCCGGATGATTTTTCCAAAGAATCTTAACGAACGGAATGACTTTATTTCTCATAATTCTTTCTTGTCTTTCTAAAATAGCTTCCGGTTCTTCAGATAAAGACATATCGGATTGAATTTGATCAAAGGGATAAGAAGCAACGTGTAACGGATGATAGTTGTATCCCCTTAGGAGTGATACATGGAAAACGTCATAAACATGCAATAACTGAGGCGGAAGTGCTAATCGATACGAAACTTCTCCTATACGTTCTAGAATTTCAAATGGACCGATAAATCGAGGACTGAGCTTGCCCTTGATTCCAAAACGTTTCACACCTCTAAACGAAACTTTAAAAATACACGATCTCCAACCCGAAATTCTAAATCACGACGATGCTTGTCAAGCATAACTTTTCGACGAGACCTAGCTTCCTTCAACTTTTCTCTAGCAACAGCTACTTTCTCATTAGTTATCTCGATCATTTCCGGACCTTCAATCAAACGCTCACCTACTTCATCCCAGCAAATAGGTGCTCTACATTTCCTTCCATAAAGAAGTTCAAACGGTGCCGCCTTAATGCTAGCATGCCAACTGTTGTTGTATGCAAACTCTACTAAATATAAATATTCGTCCCAACTGCCAGTCCATTCTAAAGCACAAGCCCTTAGCATATCCTCTAAGGTCGTATAGTCTCTCGGTGACCATCTGTTTGAGGATGAAATGCCGTACTAAAATTAAGTCGAGTACCCCAAGCTTTTTGCAAACCTTTCCAGAAATGAGAAGTAAAACGCGGATCTCTGTCGGACACAATAGATGCCGGAGTACCATGAAGTCTAACGATCTCTTGCTGAAAAATCTCCGCCAATTTACCAATACCATAATCCTTTCTGATTGGCAAGAAATGAGCAGATTTGGTTAGTCGATCAACAACTACCCAAATCGCATCATGTTTCTTCCGAGTAAGAGGTAGTCCAGTCACAAAATCCATAGATATCTTATCCCACTTCCATGTTGGAATATCCAATGGCTGTAACAATCCACTAGCCCTTTGATGTTCAATCTTAACCTGCTGACAAATCATACACTTCGACAAAAATGTCGCCACATCTTGCTTCATGCCATTCCACCAAAAGTACCGCTTCAAATCCCTATACATCTTGGTAGAACCAGGATGGATAGTGAAAGGAGAACTATGAGCTTCAGTCATAACTTTCTCACGAAGTACCTGATCATTGGGAACACAAAGCCTATCTCCATACCATACAATACCGTCATTATCAATCTTAAACTCCGTCTGCTTACCTTCTTCAACATTTTGCACCACGGCCCACAGCTCGCCGTCATCCTTCTAAGCTTCTTTAATTTGCAGGATAAGGTTCGAATCCACCTTCATACTTGCCCAGTATCCATCAAAACCTCGCACGCACAACTCAACATCCAAACTCTCTAAGTCACGCAAAATCCTAGGCTCAATCTTGGTACTCGCAAGAATGCCGATTTCGCTAAGTGCGTCGGCAACTACATTAGCCTTACCGGATGGTCTGAATGTTGGTGTCATAATCCTTAAGAAGTTCTAACCATCTTCTTTGTCTCATGTTAAGTTCCTTCTGGGTGAAAATATACTTGAGACTCTTATGATCAGTGAATATATCACACGTCTCTCCATACAAGTAATGTCTCCGGATCTTCAACGCGAACACCACTGCAGCTAACTCAAGGTCATGAGTTGGGTAATTCTCCTCATAAGGTTTTAGCTGCCTCGAAGCATAAGCTATTACCTTTCCATGCTGCATCAAAACACAGCCTAATCCTTTCTTAGATGCATCACTGTAAATTTGAAATCCTCCAGAACCCGTTGGAAGAGTCAAAATAGGAGCTGACACCAATCTCCATTTCAACTCTTCAAAACTCTTCTCTCGTTCATCCGTCCATACAAACGTTTCACCTTTCCTCATCAGGTTGGGTTAGGGGCGAGAGCTAAGCGAGAGAAACCTTCAACAAAACGTCTGTAGTAACCAGCAAGTCCTAGAAAACTCCTGACCTCAGTCACTTTCGTAGGTCTTGGCCATTTAGTGATAGCCTCAACTTTAGACGGGTCCATGGTGATACCATCAGCCGATACAATATGACCAAGGAAAGCGACTTGTCTTAACCAAAATTCGCACTTCGAAAATTTGGCGTACAACTTCTTCTTCCTCAAAATCTCCAAAACTATCCGGAGATGTTCTTCATGCTCTTCTTCAGACTTAGAGTAAACTAAAATGTCGTCGATGAAAACAATAACGAACTTGTCAAGGAACTCATGGAAAACACGATTCATCAGGTCCATAAACACATCAGGCGCATTGGTCAAACCAAAAGGCATAACGAGGAATTCGTAATGACCATATCCGGTACAACGCGGTCTTAGGAACATCTTGCTCCTTTACACGTAGCGATGATAACCGGACCTCGGGTCAATCTTCGAAAAGAACTTAGCTCCTGCGTTGATCAAACAAATCATCTATACGTGGCGAGAGGATAACGGATTACGAATGGTATACGATTGAGTTCACGGTAGTCGATACATATACGCATGCTTCCATCCTTCTTCTTCACAAACAAAACAGGTGCACCCCATGGAGAAACACTGGGCGAATAAATCCATTTTCTATCATCTCTTGCAGCTGTTCTTTCAACTCCTTCAGTTCTAAAAAGGTGCCATGCGATACGGAGCCGAAATCGGTTCACACGAGGAATTAACTCAATGCTAAACTCAACTTCTCTAGGCGGGGAAGACCGGGGAGTTCATCGGGAAAACGTCGGTAAATTAAGCAAACAACCGAAAGATTTTCAATGTTAGGACTCTCCAAAGATGTGTCCTTAACAGATGCTAGAAAACCTTGGCACCCATGAGCAATCATGGTCCGTGCCTTCGTAGCGGAAATGAGTTTAACGATTTAAGAGGTTAAGAACCATGATAAACGAGTCGGGATGTTTTACGTCTCCAAAGATCACCGTTCTAGCATAGCAGTCAATTGAAGCTCTATGATAAGCCAACCAATCCATGCCTAGAATGATATCAAAGTCGACCATATCGAGAGGATACAGATTTGCAAAGCGAATACGATCATCAAAGCGAAGAGGACACTTAACGTATTTATGATCAATGATCACGTGGTTTTTCATAGGCGTAGAAATCGATAAGTGATTTGTTAACGGTTTGGGCTTCATATTAAGTTTCTTAGCAAATGTGATAGATATAATGGAGTGTGTGGCACCGATATCAAATAAAACGAAGACAACATAATCATCAATGAAAAGAGTGCCCGTAATGGTACACGAAGTGCGCTCGCCTGGTTACGAGTAGTAGCATAAACACGTCCGTAGTAGTCGGCTTGATGTAGTTTCCGGGAATCGCCGGGTTCTTCTTAGGGCAATCTTTGATTTTGTGGCGATGGAGCCACAAGCAAAACAACCACGGTGGCCTTGAAACACCGTCCGGATGAGCCTTTCCATAAGTAGTACAAATAGGTGGGGAGGCAAAACCTCAGTGTCCTCTGTTGACTGAAGATCCCTGAACCGACCGATTTGATCCTCGGTGGTGATCCTTGTTGTAACGCTGGTTATTGTTACCTTGGTTACGGCGATCATTTCCATTCTTACCGGCATTTCTATTATCTTGACCCCTCGTCTCGAGCCCAGTGTCAACATTCCTTCTGACTGACCCGTGATCATAACTCCTATCCACTTGACTCCTCGAATCGTAACTCCTACCAGAATTTCCCTTATAATCATTGCCTTGAGTCCTACCTTGAATCCGATCACCATCGCGATTACGCTTGTTGGAACCCGAAACCTCATGAAAGATCTCAATGTTACGAGCTGCGTCATTGCAGGCCGACATATTCTTATACTCAATATTAGCGGTCGGTCAAACACCCACTTCTTCAGTCCCCACTTGAAGTGCTTAGCTTGACGCCTACCATCTCCAGCAATAGCTCCCACAAAACTCACCAGCCTCATAAACCTACTCATGTACTCATTGGAATTCTCATGATCAAACGGTAAATTGCCGATAATCCCTCTCATACCTTTGCTGCCAGCATCGAGGGAAGTAACGGTTATAGGAGATAGTCCGAAACTTCAGTCCAGTACAAGTAACAGCAAAAGCATCTCCTCCTCTTGCTTGTTTGAGCGCCTTCCACCAACTTAAAGCATCACCTTCCGGTTTGAATGCAGCGAGTCTTAAACTCGTCTCCACAACCCAATACTTCAAACAGCTTCTCAATATGAGTGATCCAGTCCTCGGCCTCGGTAGGAGTAGCAGCAGTGCTAAACGAAAGAGGCTTGAGCTTACCAAACGCTCGAGCCAGTATGAATACCGACGGGTTGATTTCCTCCACCACCACTACGGCACCATTCCGATTCGAATATTACGATCACTGTTCCATCATCTCGGGTGTAGTAAGACCAGGAAAAGAGTGTTGAGAGCATTAGCAATCGCAACATCCATGTTAGTAGCATCATCGTCTCCATCCACGCTACCGGTAGTACGAGTTCGAACCATCTGAACGATTAGCAAAATGAACAAAGGTGAGATACTGAAATGGAAGTATGCGAAGGAATCCTAAAGTCTACCCAAATCCTCACAGGTCAAATCCTAAGCTCTAAAGTCTCAAAACCTAGGCTCCATATGTCACAGGTCCTGACTACAAGTCGTAAACACTGGCTCGATGCCATAAATTGTAACGCCCCGAACCGACAAGGGTAAAGGAATCACAAGTAATGGTGTCATATCAAAGCAAACATAACTATCCAAAAGAAATCTCAACATAAATATTGAAATAATCCAAGTCAAATGACTTCAATACATAGGTCCCAGCGGAAAATAAACTCCAAATGAAATGTCTAAAATATAAAGTCTTAAATGACATCATAAGATCAAAGCTAAAATCTCTAAGGTAAGTCCACACAAGACTCATCCCAAAGCAATACCAGCTCAATGCTTAGATACCGCCGCGGAAGAAAAGAAATGCGGTGAGCTTCAAAAGCCCAATGAGCAGATATACAAGCAAAACGAATACGAAAAAACGAATCTGAATAAAGTGAAAGAAAGATAGTGAAATCATAATCATTTCAATTTATAAATCAGGATAATAGAATAAGTTTTATAGCTAACTACCTCGAGCCCAAACACATATGCCATATCATAAACATATTCATATTCATATTCACATAAGGCAACATTTGTAGGGAGACCTACCGAGTTATGAAGGACGTGCATGCACGCAGCATCAATCATCAGATAACATATAGCATATAACATATAATATATAGCATATAACAGATCTAGGATGCACCCATACGCCCCACAAACATACATTGATAATATAATATAACTTGAGCTCATAACAAATAACGGATAAGGGGCGTGGCAGAACTTCACTCTACTCGCCTAGAGTCATGTCGAAGTGCATCATCGACACGGACATGGAACCCCATGACTAGTTAATAATTGGCTCGGGTGTCAAACTATCTTAGGTCAAATTAGAATGTCATAACTGACATAGATCATATTTTATCAAATGTTTAATCATGTTTTCAAAATCAAAATATCATATAGTTCAAAATCAAATGTTTTATGATTCAAAAAGCAAAGTTCAGATAAGCAACAGCTCAAATAGACACATTAGGGTTCATAGCAAAGGCTTAGGAAATCCTAATACAAAAGCTAACGAAAAGAAAACGTTATAAGAAACCTTCTTGAAAAGGTCGAATATACGTACCTTATTCCAAAGCAAATGATGAAAAGCGAGAAACAAGGAAAGCAAAGGATTACTCCTTCTTCACGGAACCTATACACATTAACGGTCGTACATGTTATTTATGATTCCATAATCGTCGAAATGATCTCTTAATATTTGGCGTTCATACTTAATATATTTAATGATCTTAATACTTTAGGGTTTTATAATTAAATGAGACTTAAATGTTTTATAAACAATATCGTAGATTAAGGTTCATTATATCATTTATTAAAGTTTAGGTTTAAATGTGAAACTAGTTTAAACGTGTTAGGTCACCATATTATCACAACAATATGTATTTCTAGAGAGAGAAAGTTATAGAGAGAGAAAGTGGAAGGAACTAATGAATGATTAGTGAAAATGATAATTGCAATTAGAACCAACAACCCTCTCCCTTCTAGGGAGGGGTTATTTATAGTCTTTACATAAGTAGGGGAGTTTCCCTTGGTTCTAGAAGAACCTTCTATCACAGCTCATGGGCTTACTACATGAGTTGTGAAACTAAATCTAAACATTTATAAACCATAATTATTAACGACCTATTACAAATGAAATGACCTACACTTGATAATAAAACATGTTCCTAACAATCTCCCCTAAGGGTTGGTCATCATTTGTTGTCTTGCTTAGGTCGTTTGACGTCTTGAACTTCTTTGGCGTTCATAGCTTGTGACGTCTTTGATTCTTTGAATCTTTGTTCTTTGTTCTTGTTGTTGTGATCGGTTGTGAAATCTGCCTTTTATCAACATCTTTGTTGTTAGTGATGAAAGTCATTTCCGGCATGCTCATACTTCTGATGAAGTTTGTGATTCATATATTTAAAGCTCTCATTCTTTAACTTTGATCTTTATCTCATAACTGCGTGATTATTTGACTTTGATGTAGAATCTTTCTTTGCCTTTTGAGAGAACTTCAATTTGTGTTGATGTTGGTATGAGCATGTGAAGTGTGCTGCGACGATCTTTTCCACCGTGAGCATCCATAAGAAGAAAACATAAAACATGAGTTAGAAATAATCCAGCGCTTACAAGTTTGAACTTCGAAAGTGTTAACAGCATAGTGTGAAAGCACATCTCTAATTCTCACAAAGGTGTTCTGAACTGAGTCCCACAAGTGAGATAACGCGATGTACCGAAATACACCTACAGTTCGGTTGAGTGAGGTATACCAAAGCATCACCCCACGGCATGAGACCGTTTGAGACACACTAAGCGTAACCCACAAGGAGTTACCGAAGTGACCTGCTGTCGAACGTTTGATGTTGACCACAGGTATTTCCATTCAATCACCGAGGATCACAATTGTGAATCCCTCATAAATGTTCGGCGGATTGCTAAGATCTGCGTAGGACTCTGGAAAAGTGTCACTTGTGTTCTTATTGTTTGAACAACAAGTGATGAAATATTTAAGTGTTCCTAAGAGATCTTTTGATGAATCTCATGGCTCTAGACTCGATTAGTGCGCTTTGATTTTCCTAAGCCGAGACTAGGGAGAGGGTCTCCTTCTTCAATACCAACAATCTCTAAGAGAGAGTCGATAGATTACGTAGGGTTTCCTGTGAGAATGAAACAAGCTCTTTTAAGAGAACTTGAGTGGCTTAGAAGGTTTAGTGCATTGCGTCACTGGGTCCATGACGACTTTGTCTTCAATACCGGTGTCATCTTGTGACAACCAGGAGCATATGAATTGAACCCGGTTATGCGCCTAAGTTGAATAATTTGGAGGGCTATTTCTTTTCACCCTTTTCTTTAACTTTTCTTTTTAATTCTTCAACTCCTTCTTTCTCCGATTCTCATTTTCTCCTTTTTCAATCATACCTAAGGACTTCTAGATACTAACTATTTGTGATGTCCTTGGGTAGATCCCTCCGTCTCTGGCGGATCATAGGACGTTTATTCCTAAACTTAGTCACCTTTTAACCCCATGACTATCCTATGTACCACAAAAAACATTTTCTTGAAAAATCTCTCAAGATGTTTATAATGAAAAACATGTTTTGGTAACACCTTGAGAGTTTTTGTTTTTCGAAATACTCCCCTCCACATGTGCTTATGAGTTTTGACTGAAATCTGCATAGAGAGGGTAGAGTTCGCACTTTTGAATTGATCGACTCTTGATAGACAATTCCCATGAGACACTGATTACGTTGTATAGTTAAAGAGTTCCATTATCGCTTTAGGTGACAACTAGCTCTAATAACTACCTTGAAGATGTAAACTCTCCTTGAAAAGGAGGTTAGACCCGTAAAAGTTCATGTCAATCAAGAGTGTCTCGGATTGGTACATTCTACTAAGATAAGTCTTGGAAGACAAATCTTTTCGATTTCTGACATTCAAAGATCGTCAAGTCATTGGTGATATCTCGAAGTCGAAACGCGTTATGAGATTCCATAACTTCCTGATCAACAATTTTAATCACATTTCTCCCCCTCAAAAATAGCATATGTATGTTGTTTTTGAAAAACATGTTGATTAAAATATGCTTTTGAGGTGTTTGAAATTCCTTTGGGAAGAAACGGATTTCAAGAACATTTGATTTTGAATAAAGATTTTGTTTTAAAGCAGTTAGAAGCTTTCGCTCCTTTAATTAGGATTGAGGCACTGAAAGCATTACCACAGGGTCCTTTCGTGGAATCTGATTTTGTTTTCGTTGAACAAAAGTACTCCCCCTCAAATATGGAAGCATATTCAAGAGATAGCCTTCTTGAGTCGAATTTGAAGCTTGTTTATTACAGGTTGTAAAAACATATTATCGATTTGTTGTACTTGTGAAAAATTGAGCTCAAGGTTTAAGAAAAACATAATCAATTAATATAAGCATACGAATGAAAGTAAAGAGTTAGAGTTATTACAGACAGATGTTTAAATGTTCCAATAATGTTCCAAATAAACTAACTAACTGCAGTACTTCATTCAGGTCGACGAAACGTCAAGATATTCGGAACCCTTGCTCTTCCTCCAACATAGCCTTCAAGTGACTAACTCTAAACTTCATACAAACCAAACCCTAAACTTGCAAAAAATCATAAAAATATAGAAACTCACAAATATTCATCTATGTTATGACTAACTCGCAATTATTCATCTAACGAATCATAGGCATAATCGCAGAAAAAAAAACCAATCAAAGACTATCCAATCAAGTACAGACCATAGGTAAACGATTCTTCATCACTAATTCAACAGATTCATGATTAATAACTATGATAAAAAAAATCGTGATGAATAAATCTATTAACAGATGCGCATGACCTATGACCAGATTCGCATAATCATGATTAAAAAAGAAACTATGTCTAACAAACTTAATCACAACAATTAGTAAAAGAGACTTACAAGTGATTAGAGTATATAAAAAAAAAACTTGGAAGGATCGAATGGAGTTTAGCAGCAGCAGTTTTGGTATTTTGAGAAAGAAGGGTATTTGAAGAATGAATAAAAGCTAAGATTTTAAAGGGAGTGGAATGAGAAAATGACACTTTTAGTCCCTAGAGTATTAAAAACGTTTTTTTAATGAAAAAATGAAAAATGAAAAATAAAAAATCTTTTTGGGTTTTGTATAGATTTTATATTGTTGTATTTTTATTTTGAAATATGTATTTTCAAAGAAATGTTTTTGATGTTTGACGTTTTAAGAACGTTTGATTAAATTTTCGGATCTTCGAGTCAAACACCGCATACCAATTTGATGGACAAGCTCGAGTAAACCTTGCGGTGGCAAGGCTTTGGTGAACAGATCCGCCAATTGGTATTGTGTACCCACAAAGTATAGTTCAATTGTACCCTGCTCAACATGCTCTTTGATGAAATGATATCGGAGAGCGATATGCTTTGACTTGGAATGTTGAACAGTGTTGCAGGAGATTGCAATGGCACTCTTGGAGTCACGACATCGGAATCTTGTCGAATACAAAACCGTAGTCCATCGGTTGTGATCTCATCCAAATTATCTCGAAAGCACGGCATCGACATGGCAACGTATTACGCTTCTGTTGATGACATAGATGTACATCTTGTTTCTTTGACTGCCAAGACACGGTTTATCTCCTAGAAATTGAACACCACCGGATGTACTTTTGTGTATCTAAACACCCCTGCGTGATCGATCTGAAAAAGCTATTAGTGCAAAACCGAATCCTTCGGATACCGATTCCCAAGTGAATGGTTCCCTTTACGTAGCGAAGGATTCTTTTAGCCTCATGGAGGTGTCTTTCAGTTGGTCTTGACCGATAACGGAGCAAAGATATACAGCAAATACAATGTCAGTCTGGGTTAGATACATGAGAGACCCAATAATACTACGGTATTTTGTAGGGTCTACAAGTTTCCCATGTAAATCAGACATCCGCTTTGGTGAGGTTGAGACATAGGTGTGTTATAAGTATCACAACCGGTCATTCCATGTTTCTTCAAGATTTCAAGAGCATATTTGGACTGATTAAGAAATATGCCACGGGGAGATTGATGAACCTGAAGTCCTAAGAAGAACTTTAGTTCACCCATCATGGACATTTCAAAATTTTGTTTCATTAATTTTGCAAAAGCGTTTGAATACTTTTTATGTGTTGAACCAAACATGATATCATCAACATAAATTTGAACAATCAAAATATCCTCCCGTGGACGTTGAATGAAAAATGTTGGATCAACAGTTCCTTTGGTAAACTGATTAGTGAGAAGAAATTTTGACAGTTTGTCGTACCATGCCCGTGGAGCTTGTTTAAGGCCATAAAGAGCCTTTTTGAGCTTGTACACGTAGTTAGGATATTCTGAATCAACGAACCCGTCCGGTTGACCCACATAAACTTCTTCACGGAGTTGACCATTCGAAACGCCATTTTACATCCATCGATAAACCGTGATATTCTTGTGTGCAGCATATGCTAGAAATATCCGTACAGCTTCAAGTCGAGCCACTGGTGCAAACGATTCTTCATAATCAATTCCTTCTTCTTGAGAATACCCTTTAGCCACAAGACGAGATTTGTTGCGAATAACATTGCCTTCAGCATCCGGTTTGTTTTTCCAGATCCACTTGAGTCCAATGACATAAATCCCATCTGGTCTTGGAACAAGTTCCCAGACTTCGAGACGTTTGAACCGATTCAACTCTTCTTGCATTGATTCAATCCAATTGTCATATGTCATAGCTTCTTTGATGTTTCGTGGTTCATCATGACAAACGGTGAGTGCATAAACACAAGTTTCAGCATCAGTATGAAGTCGTTGTCTTGTCATAACTGGGTTAGAAGGATCGCCAATCACATTTACTAAGGGATGATCTTTCGTCCATTTATGTGTCGAAGGGTGGTGATTGAATGTTGCATGCATATTAGACGGTTCCAAATTGCGTAAAGACGACTCGCCAATGTCTGGAATGGTTGGAACCGGAGCAAATGGATTGAAGAAAGCATTTCGTCATAATCTGCGTACGGGTACTTCATGATTTAGTGATTCATCGGTTGTGTCGATGTTGGATGCAATGTGTTCTTCTGTTGATTGAGAATCATTTAGCGGTGCATCTGGTGCAACAGTTGTTGTTGTTGGAGCATGTGTATCGGGTATTGGAATATGATCGGGGTGTCAGTGGAAGCGAAAATCGATACATCTGGAGCACTACTTTCAGAAATCTCATCAAACAGAGGAGCAAACAATGTTTCCAATTGTTGACGAGATAATTCCATGGGTGGAACGGTGATGAAGAAGGAAAGTTAAAACGGTTGGATGCGGGTCCTAAGCGGTTTTGCTCAGAAGCCATCTCTGTAAGCTCATCAAAGTTGACATGAACGGTTTCCATCATTTGTCGAGTTCGACGATTCCAAATTTTAAATCCTTTCAAATTTTCACGGTAACCAATGAACACTCCAATGTCGCTTTTGGTGAAGTTTACCAATATCATCACGATCATTTTTCGGATAGCAAAGTGCACCGAAAACATGAAAATATCGATATCGGTTTGCGGTTGTGAACAATCTCATATGGAGTTTTATTATGGCGTGTATGAATGATGGAACTGTTTTGAGTAAAGCATCAGTTGAGATCAGCCCACAAGAAATCCGGTAATTGCGAGAAAATCAACATCGTTCGAGCAGCCTCCACTAACGTTCGGTTTCGTCTTTCAACAACACCATTTTGTTCAGGAGTACGAGCAATTGAGGTTTGATGTGTGATTCCAACTTTCTCAAAATAAGCACGAAGTGTTTGATTTTTGAATTCAGTTCCATTGTATGTTCTTATAATGCGGACGGTATTTCGAGTTGAACTGAATCTTTGTGAAAGGTGATAATCATTGTTGGAGCTTGATCTTTAGTGCGGAGAAAATAGACCCAAGTCCATCGTGAATAATCATCAACAATAACAGAATGTAACGTTTGCCATTCACACTTTGTACACGCATAGGGCCACATAAATCCATATGAAGTAAGTTAAGAACATGTTGAGAACTTGGTTCGGGTTTTGAGGGAAAGTTAGATCTCTTGCTCTTGCCTTGTTCACAAGCTGAACATAGATGATCTTTGGTGTATCGGAACCTTGGAAGACCATCAACTAACTTATGACGAGCGAGTTCAATCATGGTTTTGAAGTTTAAATGAGAAAGCCTTTTGTGCCATAACCATGATTTTGTCGAAGTTGCTTTGGAGAAAACAAATCGGTGAAGATGCAATCATATCGGACATAGGAATCGTATCGATTTATGCTCCGATTGCCGGTGAGTAAATCATGTCCGTCCAAGTCACGTACATAACATGTTTTGGAGCGAAACGCAACTTCCAAATCATCATCACAGAATTGTCCAACAGAGAAAAGATTGTGTCCAAGACCTTCAACATAATAAACCCGACGGATCTCGATGTTTCCATTGACATAATCTCCATATCCCATTATTGCAGCAAAATGATCATTCTCGAATCGACAAGTACCGATGAACTTTGAAACAAAGTTTATTAACGACTTTAGATTTCTGTCATATGTCGGGTACATCCGCTATCAACAATCCACGAATGAGTTGAATCACACGTAACACACGAAGACAACGAGGGTGGTATGATAGAAGCAGTGGAACCCAAAGAGTTAGTGGGTTCCATTATGTTAGTGTTAGACACATTTGCACATTTAGGAATCTATTTAAAACTTGAGGTACGCTGCAACCATTGTTGCCATAACCAATTATGTTTCGCTTTGGTCTTAGTGAAGTCACTAGGTGAATACATTTGCTTAGGAGATGTTTTTGCAGCAATGGGTGTGTCTACAAATTTCTCAGAAACTACATTGTGCACCTTCCCTAAATTCGATTTTGCAACTAGTGAGGACCTAGAGGGAGAGCCAATTATAGATTTCTTAGAACGAGCTAACAGAGATTTTGCAAAACATTTATCATGATTACGGACATCATACTTTTATGACAAAACACACAGGAAGCATTAATGTTTGAAACGTTTACAGACCTATCATTCGTTACCGACATTAGAATTACAAGTTGCAAAATTTGAATCTAAAGCAGATGCAACATGATTTTTATTCGATTTCCTAAAATGAACTTCTACTTCGATGTAGGACGAGTGCTCTTCCTATGTTGCGAGATCCTAGTATTTTCTTGGTGTCTCTTATGCTCGGATCTTCTAACATTAGTAGACGCAACTATTTCTGTAGAAGTGGAAGAAAGCAAATTAGTTCCCTGAGGTTTATCAATTATATATATACCAGGAGCAATCACTTTTGTGTTACTAGACTTGCTAGATTCTTGTTTAGCTAGCTTTTCTTTATGCTCAATGATGATGTGTTTTTGATTCTGAATTATGGAATTTAATCTTCCTTGTTCACCCAACATTTGTCGAGTGTATTCAACATGGTGATCAAGTTCTTTTGAAGCTTCAGAACGAACATTTTTAAGAGAATCAAAAATCGTTTTATATTCCTTTTTGACTTGTGCAATCTCTTGTTCATATTTGAAAATTTGACATTTTAACGATGCATTTTCATCATCAAGAAATTCGACTTTTGAAATTCGTGACTGATCCAAAGACACCTTTTCCATGTGATTTTGCAAAGCAAGTTCAGATTCAATTGTCTTAGACTGACACCATTGAAGTCTTCGTTTAAGTTCAGAAATCTCCATTGAAAGTTTAGATTTGACATCATCATTTTGTGAAAACAGTTTTTCATTTTCCTCTTTTAATTTCTCAATTTCATGCCTTAACATCTGATTGTCCATTTCCAACGTTTGAACCATATTAAGATTCTCAGCAGTTAACACATTTTCATTCACATAAGCAAATTCACAATATATAACCACGAAGCAATATTAGCGAAAGAGCATCTTCTAACAATCGATCAAGGGCATTTTGAAGATCTTGGTATTTGCATTGTTCTTGTGAAACCGAGTTTTCAAGTGTGTTAAAAGCTTCAATCATTGAAGTCACCTCTTGTTGAAGTTCCCTTTCCAGTGTGTTGCACCAGACGCAGATGTGCGACATGAGGTGAGATTTGGGTTTGAAACATTTGTCTTTGCTCTCTTGCATAAGCAGATTGAAAATTAGATGCTTTTAACTTAGAATTTTTCTCAATTGCCGTTTCTAAAAATGAAATATCTTCCATAAAGCGTTTGAAAGTATCGTAATACTAAACAAGATTTAGGAGTTTTTGGCAATGAGTTGCTTTTGCAAGAGGACGGTAAAGGACCATTTAGTTGTGCAACATTGTGAACGGGACCTTCTACACAAGATGCCTCGGTTTTTTCAGAAAGATTATACGTTGGTGTTGAAATGACATTCAGTTTGTAAGAAGCATTTTCTCTTGTATAATCATATGGTAAAATTCCATTTTGTCGCATGTTTAAGCGACTTCGATCATCTTGTGTCCATTGTTCCTCACAATCAAATACAACAAGTTGCATGCTTGGATCTAAAAGACATTGAGCACTATACAATTTGGGCATTTCCTTGAGAGCTGTGTGAAGAAAACGTGGGTGATTATACCCAAGAGCAAAACATTTTGAGTCATCGGGACTCGAAGTAAAGTTGACATTTCAATCTGTTTAGCGAGTGGCCAATCTTATATACAACTGTACCAAAATCTTTTAACCGTCTTTCCAATCGAAGAATTTCCTCGATTTGATCATCAATGCGCTTCTTAGATTTCTTCTTGAATTCAGAAAAATTTGACCGACTTGTTGAAAAATCTTTTTTAGTATTTGAAAGTTCCGTTTGAAGATTGTCGATGTTTTTCTGAAGTTCAGACTTTTCTTGTTCAATTTTAGAAATCTTTTCGTTATTTGTCGCAACAATTTCATGAATTTGATGTTGAAGATTTTGTTCGTTAACGTAAGATTTTTGAAAAGCCACTTCAAAACTTGTTTCGGGTGTTTTGGTTTCAAAATCATTTATCCGTTTCGACAACTCTCAAGTTCAGCAGTCAAGGAGGTAATCTCAGCCCTAAGGTTATGGTTTATTTCATTACATTTTTCAGTTTGAGCTTGAAATGGCGAAGTAATGAAGTCGATATTCTGAATCTGGACCATGAATTGCTTCGCTCTGTTCAATATGCTCATTATTTTCATCATCACTTAAGTCATCAAATGTAACCACGGGGTTAATTTGATCAACTTCATTATGATTAAATGATGATTCATGTTGAACAGATTTCTGCTCATCAGATGCATGCGACACAATTGCATTTATGAGACATATATCGTGTCGTACCGAGATAGACCGTCCGTGTCATAGACTGGTCCATTCTCTGTTGATGATGTGATGTTCTTGCATATTTGCCATCAAAATAACTGCAGCATTTGCTTCCAAATCTTCATATTCATCATCTGAGAGAGTATCCGCCATAAAACCTTGCTGAGTTTCAGAGTTCTCCTCTGCTTCATCCTTGTATGCCATCAGCATGACTTGCTTATAGTAATCTCCTCCTCTTGTTCGTGGTTCGGGACAAGCATTAGCAAGATGTCCTTGCTTTTTGCAATTATAGCAGCGAATAGTAGATCCTGAAGCCGGTGAATTCCATGTTTCCACAACTTGAACATTTCTCTTGAAAGTATTACCCGATCCCCTGGCGATGTTTGACCATTTCCGAGTACCGAATACCCACTTGTAATCATACGATGACCACTAGTTCTGTTTTGAACCTCAACTTTGCCACCTTGTATAACAGCATGACTTTTGGGATTTGATGATGAACGAAGACGATTGTTTGACTGAGTAGAGAACTTGGAGAAGGCTTTATCAATAAAGGCCATTCCATGATTTAATGCTTCAAAGGCATCAACTTGATCATCATTGAGTTGGCGAGTATGCATTGTTAGAATCACCTGCAGGTGTGAGTTGATGAGAAGGTGTAGGTGGAGCATAACTAAAGTGACGTTGTTGTTGATCGAAAGCATGATTTGACTTTGGGTAAGGAGTGGGATAACCATGTGCCATGAGAGCAACTGATCGGCAATGGGTGGTGTAGGGAAACCATGTGTGCTACGAGCTTCTTTATCTTTGATAACTTCATATTGATGATGTTTCGGATAATCATACAATAATCCATGCTTGACTTCATGAAGATCCTTGACCTGTCGAACAAACGTAACATACTTATGCCAATCCGGTCCTAATGAGTTCAGAAACTTGGTGTTAATAACAATTGTTGGAAGATCAATCTTATGTCGATGCAAATCATTGACCACATTTGTGAAACGATGATAATATGATTCAAGTGATTCCCTAGGCTCAATGGTAAACACATCAAAGATGTGATATAACTTAGACTCCATGTCGATCTTATTCAATTCAGTGCCTTCCATTAAAAGATGAATTTGTTCCCACATAGCTTTTGCAGTTATCTGTGCATCAATACTTTTGTAAATCGGATTAGGAATTCCAAGAAGTATTTGTTGCATAGCAAGCTCATCAGCTTCAAGATGAAGTAGTTGTTCTGGTGTTAAACGACTAAGTGGAACAATTGTGATAGTATCGGGTCTCGGTGGAACAGCTGTAGGAATCGACTTCTTTAGATACTTACCATGAGGTTTCAGTTGGCATTTGAAACGGTCCTTCTAATATCACCTTCTTTAGATACTTACCATGAGGTTTCTTAAGTTCCATATACCTTAGAAATCGACTTGACCATTGCACATAATTTCCAGGTGTAAGCATTGGAGGACGAGTATCCGAACCAGCTTCATGAATCGATTGTTGACTTGTAACAGCTTCGCACATTTGAGAGAACCAAGTTTGTTGTTGAGGGATTTGTGGAACCATTGACGTTCGTTGTGGTCCTTGTTGAGGATGGTTTGGAGTATATTGTTGATTAAATTGTTGTTGATAAATTGCTTGTTGTTGATTCCATTGTTGATGTTGTGGACTTAGTTGTTGTTGTTGTGGTTGATTATGAGTGTAAGGAAAATAGTTGGATGATGGTGGTTGAGACATATTTGTGAAGTGATGTTGATCGTTAAGGATAATTCAGGTTGAGGTTGTTTAGACTTAAGTAGATGAGTAGAAGAAAAACAAAGTTGCAGAAATCCAAACGTGCTAGCAAGAAACTCGCAGACAAGAAACTTCAGAACTTCAAACTCGCAGGAAGAAACTCGCCAAACGCAAACTCGCAGAAGTTCGACGAAACTCGCCAACCCCGCAAACTCGCAGAAATTGACGAAACTTCGCCAACTCTGCAAACTTCGCGAAATTGACGAAACTCGCCAATTCTGCAAACTCAGAAATTCGCAGAAACTCGCCAACTCTGCAAACTCGCGAAATTGGTGAGAAACTCGCCAACTCGCAAACTCAGAAATTTAGAAGAAACTCGCCAACTCTGCAAACTCGCAGAAATTCAGATAGAAACTCGCTAAACTTCAAGGAGAAACTCGCAGATACTCATGAGAAACTTCGCAATTCATGGCTAACTCGCCAAACTCAGAAACTCATAAAATGTGCGAAACTCGCAGAAACACGTATTCAGTACAAAAAGTCCATAAATTTCAATCTAAAACACGTTTTTAAGTACGAATTTCTATTAAATCTAATCAATATTAACCTAAACTATCCCTTGGCTCTTGATACCACTTGTTAGGTCACCATATTATCACAACAATATGTATTTCTAGAGAGAGAAAGTGGAAGGAACTAATGAAGTGATTATGAAAATGATAATTGCAATTAGAACCAACAACCCTCTCCCTTCTATGGAGGGGTTATTTATAGTCTTTACATAAGTAGGGGAGTTTCCCTTGGTTCTAGAAGAACCTTCTATCACAGCTCATGGGCTTACTACATGATCGTGAAACTAAATACAAACATTTATAAACCATAATTATTAACGACCTATTACAAATGAAATGACCTACACTTGATAATAAAACATGTTCCTAACAAAACGTCATAACTCACACATGAAATAACGAATTACTATACTTAGCTTCAAACCCTAATCGACTCTCATTTATATTCTAGGGTTTTCTCATTCATTAATATCTCATTAATATGCATTTACTTACATGTTACGTCTTTTAATGACTCGTTACTTAACCTAACACGTCATAAAAAAAATCTTTCCTTTTTTTGTTTCACCATACACGTTTATGATTTTATGTGACATACGAGTTACTTATTACTCGGATTAATTACACGTTTACAAGTTCACTTGACTTATAATTCGCGCATATGAGACACAATTCACAAACCATTAGGGTTTGGCATACCTTATTCGGTTCACATATCAAACTAGGGTTTATGTTTACATGACCTTTACTTGTTTAATACATGTTCAAAAACTCCATATGTGGTTCGGTTTAACCTAGGGTTTCAACTAATAGGTTATTACGCAAGTCTTAACTCATCTACGTACTTTACACATTCAAGTTATTAAGTTTTATACCTTAGCCGAATTATACATGGTTTGGTTATAATACATATGGTTCGGTCCTTATGTAACTCGACGTATTCATGACCCGATTCAATAATACATATTACGTACATAGCTCTTTAATACTTATCAAGTTTAAATCATATGGTTTGCCTTATTTTGGTTTCATACGGCTCGACACAAAAACAAAACGCAACCTCGACTAAAACAAAACATATTACAATATATCAACGTAAGGTACATCAAAGGAAAACGAGAACATGTTATACCTTGACTTGGTTGAAGCAAAAACTCGACACCAAGGGTGTAGGTATTCGGCCGAGCAAGAGCAAAAGAAAAGAAAAGAGAGGCAACAACTAAACTAGGGTTTCACTTTTGTGTTTATGTGTTGTATATATAGTAGTGATATTTTCGGTTAGGGCTTAAGAGGAGCTTTGGGTTTTCGGCTTGGCCCAACCGAACTCAACCAAACGCATGCATATGGGCTTCGGCCTTTGATCCATCGAACAAAACAAACACGGCCCAAGTTATTTGCGAAACGTCCAATCTTCGTCGTACCAAAATCGATCACGTAATATATTCGTTAAGTTTTATTTATTCGCAAGTTAAGTTTTAAATTTCGTTAAATGATATAAATGTATTTTACGTATTTTATAAATTTCGATTCCAAGGGTATTTTAGTCTTTAGTCAGGTTTTAGATTTTCCAGGTTTTACAAAAGGATTCTTGACATCGAGTTGATGAACATGCCAATGCCGAGAAGCAGCGAGACTGAGAACCGTCCTAATGGAAGCCGATTTAACGACCGGGCTAAATGTCTCATCATAATCAACACCTAGCTGTTGATTGTTCCCATTAGCGACAAGACGAGCCTTGTACCTGCTTAAAGATCCATCTGCAAAATACTTGTGCTTAAACAACCACATGGAACGAACAATGTTCGCGTTAGATGGTCGTGGCACAAGAACCCAAGTATTATTTTTAATTAAAGCATTGTATTCGTCAAGCATAGCACGTTGCCAATTAGGATCTTTGATTGCGAGAGTGTATGACTTTGGAACAAGAGAAATGGTAGATACATGACAATTATAACGCGGATTCTTTTTATTAGTACCAACATGAAAGCAGTGACCATAGGATGAGTTGAGGTTTGGTTTGGATGAGGATTAGGCGCGACTGGATTAGGCCCGGGAGGAGGTGGTGGGTTGGGCTGGACATGTGGTGTTGGGACGGTAGTAATCGGTGTGATGTTTGGGCCGGTGGTAGGAGGGATCGGAGAAGTTGGGTCGGGAGTAACCGGTGTAGTGGTATGAGGGAAAAGAGTTGGGCTAGTGAGCTGGACAGGTGTTGTTGGGCCGGTAGTATTTGGAATAGGAGTTGGGCCACTAGTATTTGGTTTAGGGGTTGGTTGTTGGAGAATATGGCGAGCGATAAGGTTTGGAGCGGTGTCGAGAAAGGTGTAGGAAGGGGCATCATTAGGTGTGACGGACCCGAATGGAAAAATGGTCTCATCAAAGTTGACATGACGAGAGATGATTATTTTATTGGTGGAAAGGTCAAGGCAACGAAATCCACGGTGATTTGATGGGTAGCCAAGGAAAATACATGGAGTGGAGCGTGGGCCAAGTTTATGATTGGTGTCAATGTGGGCATAACACAAACAACCAAAGACACGTAAAGACGTGTAATTGGGTTTTGTGTTGAACAAGCGAAAGTGAGGTGTGTCATTATTTATGGCGGTGGACGGTAAAATATTTAAAAGGTATGTGGCCATGTGAAGTGGTTTGGGGCTTTTGTAGATGACATGTGTAGAACACATACTCATCGACATTGCTTCCAAAAACTTGCATTAACTCTTAATTTTTTGTACAAATACTTCAAGCTTTACTTTTCTTTTACGATTAAGACTAATAAATCGTTTTTGTACAAATACTTCAAGCTTTATTTTTCTTTTACGATTAAGACTAATAAATCTAGCATCCTTACATTACATGGAGAGTATTCAGTCATATGTAGATCAAAATTTGCAGACAACTTTATTTCACTACAAACCTCAAATTTTTAAGAGGTTGCCCTCTAATATGTATAGAACAAAACAAAATTTGTAGTTTACTCAACTTTATTGCGAAGCCTTATACCTATTTCGTTAGAAAGATCATAGAAAATTGAGGCCCAGTGATACATTACAACTTGACTCAACTTTTACACATTATTAACCTGACTCAACTTTTATACACTATACACCCTTGCAAACTAGCCATTTACACACCCTCTGTATCATCATAATTTCACTCTAAGACCGGGTATAATAATCAAAAGAGAATATATTAGCTACAAATTTTTGTAGTTAATTGACTACAATTTTGTGCAATAAATGTGGATCCCTGATTTTTTTTTGTGGGTCCCTGATTCATTGCTTGTACTTTTTGTGAAGGATTCTAGCCAAGCTATCCCCTCAATTACTTTATTTAACTTTCGTGTTACAGTTCAACTATTTAATAAAGAGAACCTAATACCGTATTTGCCACCGTCATTTCAGCTTTATTTCTCTACAACCGACTTTCTGCAATAAGAAAACCAACTTCACCACCAAAAATATCTCACTTAAACAAAAATACAACCCTACAATAACCAAAATTACACTCACACACAACCATGACTCGTTTGTTTGAACGGCCGAGTTCTCTCCCTCAGGCACTTAAGACGCGTCCTAGACGGTGACCATAATAAGGTGTACACGTTGTTAATCCTCCAGCTAGGCATTCAAGAACGATTGTTTGAACGGCCGAGTTCTCACCTCCCCCTCCCCCAAGCACCTAAGACGAGTCCTAGACTGTGACCATAATAAGGTAGACGCGTTGTTGATCTTCCAGCTAGGCATGCAAGGCACATTCTTGAGCCTTATTACGGATGTCTAAAGTCTTCTTCACTTACTTAGTCCAAAAATAGATGTTGGAATTATGACATCATACATATAAATAAACAACGAACATCAAGTACACATGCAGAAGCGTAAAAATCATATAACATGTAATTAATTAACTAGATATACAATTATGCGTACATTTTTTATCCTAGCAAAACAAGAATCAGTTCTTCAATAATCAACAAGATGAATCTTAATTAAGGTTTATGTGGATTATAAGAATTACCCCTTATCGTTTGGTAATTCAATCCAAGATTCAATCAATAATGTGATTGAATCACATTCTTGTATACACGTACTAATACCAAGTAAACATTATGCTAGTAATTGAACACAAAACTAAAACCAAACGATTCGTTTTAATAAAACAAACCAATCGAACCCTTAGAGGGTGTTTGTACGATCGGATATGGGAGAGGAAAAAGAAAAGAAAACCTTAGGTATTAGCAAGTGCACAAAAGGTACCAATGAATGAACCTCAGGTTTGCTTATATACTAATTGTAACTTGGTGACTAAGTTTGAGTGGGTTAGGGTTTCCACTAATGACCCACGACCGGCCTATCCAACCCACAAGGGTTTTCGGAACATTTTTGTCATCCAATTTTCAATCTAGTCCTTTTCCTTTTCCCGTTAGTCAATTATCGTTAATTAACGGTCATTAATTGTTTTGCGTATTTAATAATTAAATATAACCTTTTATAAATAATTATTAAACATTTACTCTTCATACGTAAAGTGTGCAATCCCGTGATCTCGAGTTCGTTCCTAACACACATCTACTAATTTATGTCCATAAAACTAACAATAGATACCCGTATACAAATTGATGGTACTCGGTAGTACATATTTTTGTTGCTATTAGAGTGAGCTCAAGAGGTTAAATAAAAAAGCTATACTTATAATATTTTAATATGTTGATAAGTTCATACACAACCAGATATCGTGAGAGGATTTAGGTGGTGTTTGTTTAAGCTTTGTTGGAGAGCTTATAAACTTATTATCTTATATAACAAAAATAAACATATTTAAATTTTTGGCTAAGCTTATATGATTAAGCTTAGGTTTGTATGATAAACCTTATTTTTAATCATTTTACTTTGCTAGTTAACTCAAATATTAATATAAACTTATGAGCTTGTAATTTATAAGTAATCCCCTAAAAAAAATAGTCAAACTTTTCTTGCTTAAAAAATTAAATAATTAATTACAATTTCGTCCACAAATCTTTTTCGATCTCACTTACACCCGTATATACGAAAAAGCAAGATATATACATATAAACAAACAAATTAACGCTATTATACATTGTCTCTGCTATGCGCGGTTAATAATTTAGTCATATACTGTATAAGACAAAACATAATGTTACGAGCTTAATTCTAAAAGGTTGAATTCTGCTAAGAAACGTTGCTTAAGACATAGGTTTCTGGTTTCTCTAGTTAGTCTTGTTTGAGTATGCCAACGATAAAATTCTTATACGTGTCACAAGTAGAACACTCGAAATAAAACTACTTAATCCAATAAAACTCTATTATATCTTACTTTTGAACAAGGTTATAAATAGAGCGAGGTGTGGCGTGACTGCATGACCAAACATCACGCCTTAACGGTTAACGTGAAGTTTTTGTGTTTATAAAACGTGGCATAAGGCGACACAAAATTTAAAAATATTTATATATTTATATCATATTTCTCTCAAGTTAAAAAAAAACATGACATAAAACGTGACGTAACGGCATGACTAAGGCTTCAACGCCTTTTAGAACCATGCTTTTGAATGACAAACACCTTGTAACTACATTCCATCCCATTGATCCAATCGGGTTCATTATCTTCCCTCCATATGCATACTCCTCAATCTTGACAAAACAAAACAAAACTAAAAGATGGTCTCATCTTCATCACATCTCATCCCACACTTATCATCCCTCCAATTTACAAACCCTAAAAACCCTAAAACCCAATTATCAAATTTCACAGTCAACTGCCATAAAGATCACACCAATCTCCAATTCGACGCAAAGGGTATCCGAAACCACAGCGGCCGTGGCGGCGGAGGGCCACATTTCAAAACCCCCAAATTTTTAGCCTCACAAAACCCTAGAAACCCTAAAACCCATATCTCAAATTTCACCGTCAACAGCCTTAAAGACTCCGCCAATGTGAAATTGGACGTAAAGGGTGGCGGGAATGACGGTGGTGGAGGCGGCGGAGGTGACGGCGGAGATGGTGGTGGAGATAAAAAGGGTGGGTTTTTGCCTGATTGGGTTGATTTTACGTCGGATGATGCGAAAACTGTGTTTGCGGCGTTAGCGGTTTCGTTGGCGTTTAGGTGGTTTATTGCGGAGCCGAGGTTTATTCCTTCCTTGTCTATGTATCCTACATTTGATGTTGGAGATAGAATTGTTGCCGAAAAGGTTGATTCTTTGTTTAATTTTGTGTTATTTGTGCATTTTGCATTGGGTTTCATAGTTGTAGATTATTTGGTAGGCAGTTTTAGATATGTATTTAAGAAGTAGCTAGAACAAGATCAATAACGGATGAGGTTTTTCCTAGTTACCCGCGGAGGGCGAGTCTGTGATTTTGGTGTATGTGGCCTAACTAGGTATCCCAATGACCATTACCAAACCTTTTCCTTGGCCACTCACAAGATGTTTAGTGTGTACCTGGTGAGGTTTGAGTCCTTAACCTATTGTGAAGATAAGTTCCTGACCACTAGGCCACATTTTTAGATTTAAAGACAATGCCGATCACCCTTGAATCAATATTAGGTTTGAAAGTATTATGCAATTTTAGACTTTGAAGAAAAGATTTTGAATCACATTCGACTTTGTAGCTAGACTAGATATATAACATTGTAGGTGTCTTGTTATGTGCTTATGCCAGATTTGTTTAGAAAAATTAGTATATTTGACATCACAACTTCTTTAATTTATGATTTTGTAGTGAACTGGATGGCTAAATTTCCAAAATGATTATGGTTTTTTATACGGACTTGATTGTGTTTATAAGGTTTGACATTGCGCGTTGAAAGTGATTATTATTGTTACTACATTTTTTAAGGTGTAGAATAATCACTTTCAACGCGCGTTGAAAGTGTTTAAGTATAGTGATACTGATTCAGTCTGTGACTGCTTTCCGGTTTTAGATATCGAGCTTAGGTGTAGTTCTACTAAAGTACTAAACTGATTAAGGGGGTGTTTGAATTAGCTTTGTTTTTGGGGTTATGAGCTTATTTGAATTTGAAAAAGCTCGTAAGCCACAAAAATAAACTAATACAAACAGTAAAAATAGTATTGATTTATCAAAAGAACCAATTTGTCATCCAAACGCACCTATTTACCTCATCAAGAGCTTATTCTTTCAAAAAAAGTAAAGGTTTGAGTTCTTGTAAGCTTCTAAAAATAGATGCCAAACATTCCCTTTAATGATACACATGTAAATCGAGTAACATCTGGATTTGCCAACATATAAACAATTGATTATGTATTTTCAGAATTTCAACATGAGAAACAGATCCAAACACTATCTTTCATTCCCCATTTTGTTTGAGCTTACTTTCAAATTCTAATTATTCTTTATTACGTAATAATATTCAAAGTGCAATACCAGACTCCCCGAAATTAATCTTTTAGTTTCAAAAGTATTTATGGAGTTTTAGATTTCGATGAAATGAAATATGAATCATGTACTGACACTGAACTTTGTGACGTGCTATTACTTTTGAATTTAAAAAGTAGTATGTTTTGAAAACCAAAGTCCATTGATTCATAACTCTATACTCTGGTCTTTTGCGTTGGTTATTTAGGGGTGGTGGAGTTATTTGAATGTTGATTTTATACGTATATATCTAAACATCTATATTTAACTTAAAAAATTGCGTATATCAGACATGTTTGGTATGAATCTGAGGTTTATTGCGGAGCCGAGGTTTATTCCTTCTTTGTCTATGTATCCTACATTTGATGTTGGAGATAGAATTGTTGCCGAAAAAGTTGATTCTTTGTTTAGTTTGTGTTATTTGTCTATTTTGCATGGCGTTTTTTTGTTGTAGATTAAGGAGCAGCTAGAACGGGTTTAAATTTGATTATGCGACTGTTTTGGGCATGTTTGGTACAATTAGCTAGAGATGTTAACTCGCGCTTGGTTAAACGGCTAAACGGATGAGGTTTTTTCCTGGTTACCCTGGGAGGTCGAGTCTGTGATTTAGTTGTATGTGGCCTAACTGGGGTATCCCAATGACCATTTCCGACTCTTTTCCTTGGCCACCTCCAAGATGTGTAGTATGTACCTTGTGATGTTTGAATCCATGACCTAGTGTGAAGATAAGTGCCTGACCACTAGGCCACCTTGGTGGTGGTTGTTAACTCGCTGCTGATTGTTAGATTTAAAGACAATGCTGATCATCCCTTGAATCAATATTAGGTTTGAAAGTATTATGGAATCCTAGAATTTGAAGAAACGATTTCGAATCACGTTTGAATTTGTAGCTAGACTACATATATAACATTGTAGGTGTTAGAGTTCAGGCAGCTGTTATGTTCTTATGCCAGATTTGTTAAAAAATATATAATATATTTGACATCAGAAGTTCTTTAATTTATGATTTTGTTGTGAATTGGATGGCTAAATTTCCAAACTGATCATGGGTTTTAATACGGATTTGATTGTGTTTATAAGGTTTGACATTGCGCGTTGAAAGTGATTATGATTGTTACTGCGTTTTCTAAGCTGTAGACTTTTGAAGGTTTAAGTTAATAAGTCTAGTGATACTGATATAGGCTGTGATTGCTTTCGGGTTTTGGATATCGAGCTTATGTGTAGTTACTCCTAAACTGATTAGAAGTATTTTGGGCTCCATTTAAGGGTGTGTTTGGATTAGCTTATTTTCTTGGGGTTTTGAGCTTTTGAATTTGGAAAAGCTCGTATGCCCTTTTTTCGGGCTTATGAAGCCAAAATGGTGGGCTTATGAGCTTTTCCAAAACTAAATAAGCCCATAAGCCGCAAAAATAAGCTAATACAAACAGTGAATATAGTATTGGTTTATCAAAAAAACCAACTTGTCATCCGAACACACCTATTTATCTCATCAAGAGCTTATTTTTCAAAAAAAGCAAGGTTTGAGTTCTTGTAAGCTTCTAAAAGATACATGCCAAACATTCCCTTTAATGATATATATGTAAATCGTGTAACATCTAGATTTGTCAACGTATCAAACAACTGATTATGTGATTATCACAATTTCAACCTGAGAAACAGATCCAAACACTATCTTCCGTTCCCCATTTTCCTTGAGCTGACTTTCTGATTCTGACTATTCTGTATTACGTAATCATATCCAAAGTGCAATGCCACCCTCCCCTAAATTAATTTTTTAGTTTCAAAAGTAGTATGTTTTGAAAGCCAAAGTTCACTGATTCATAACTCTATACTATGTTCTTTTGCGTTGTTTGTTTAGGATGGTGGAGTTAATTGAATATATATATATCTAAACATCTATATTCAACTTAAAAGATTGCGTATATTTTATGACATGCGTTTTTCGGTATGAATACTTTCTTACTTTATTGTACAATAAGGTGTAGTTATATCAACTCTACCAAGTAACAGCGATGATACAGTTTTTATATTATGACATGCGTTTTTTATTTTTATATAACTATTTCTGTAAATGGTTAATCATATTGTTCAAATCTTGAATCTGACGTTAATACATTATCAACCTTTTTTCAGGTTAGCTATTATTTTAGAAAGCCATGCCCAAACGATATTGTGATTTTTAAAAGCCCTCCAGTTTTACAAGAGGTTGGATACACCGACGATGATGTCTTCATTAAACGAGTTGTTGCCAAGGCCGGAGATTTAGTGGAGGTGATTATTCTTTATTTACTCCATTTGTTTAAAGAATAGCCCTTTTCACATAGAAACGTGATTCATCGACTCTCGTAGTTTCGCTAAAGGTGGCAAAATGGGCGGGTTGGACAAGTTGCTAACGGATCAAAACAGGCTTTTTTTGTGCATGTCAAAAAGGGATGGGTTGGATTATTAGAAATTTTATCTGTTTACATTATACAAGCAAAATTTTATTTCAATAAATGTTGTAGGAGGGTTGAAGACTTGACGCATTAAAATTTTACCTTTGCCAACTTTCGAGCTGTTTGACCCGCTTCCTTTTAGACTAATCTAATATTTGACTAGTTTGACCCGTTGACTCGAAACATTTTAGGTCATAGTTTTCTTCTCTGTTTCTTGCTAAGGTGGGATTTAACTGTTTTTCATTTTTTTAATCCACAGGTACATGAAGGGAAGTTAATAGTAAACGGGGTAGCCAGAAAGGAAGACTTCACTTTCGAATCACCCAAATATGAGATGACTCCAATCGTACGCATTTTTATGGTTTTCAATTAGTCACAGTATCATCATGTATGGAACCATAATTATGAAACCGGTGGCTAAATCCAATGTATTTATTCTATATTGCAGAGAGTACCAGAAAATTATGTTTTCGTGATGGGAGACAATCGTAATAATAGTTACGATTCACACGTTTGGTAAGTTTTCTAGATTTTGTGCTCAACCTTTTTACCATCATACCATGTTTACGGAAAAGTTTAAAACTTTTACAAATATCATAAGCCTTTGTTATACCATATAACCCGCGAGGCAATCTCAACTGCAAAAAGGTCAAAAAGGGTCACCGCAATCTGACCTTGCTATTTTGTAAGTTGGCGTATTTTATCGGAATGTGTTTTGACTCCTTACCTTACCCACCCATCTTTGGACTTCCACGATCCCAGTTTCTTATATTTCTGCAAGTTAATTCCCGATTGCAAATTTCCCTTTCTTGAGTTAGTGATCCTCAAAATTTGGGTTAACTATTTGTTCTCTTAATTGCAACAGGGGACCTTTACCTTCAAAAAACATAATCGGGAGATCCGTATTGCGTTATTGGCCACCATCAAGGATCGGTAGCACGATTCTGCCTTCAGGTTGTGCCATTGACAAGCCAGAAAATACTAACACTAGTTTAGAATCACAAAAGGATTCAAGTACTTTAGTATCTCAATAGACATTTGAATGGTTTGAGCCTTTGAGGTATACCATTTTCATTTCAAGTTTTGATTGCCAGCAGGTTCCCACATCACTCTCATTAAGTTCATATAATTTGCTTCAAAGTGTACCATTGTCTATAGTCTACCATTTGAATTTACATTTTTTAGCCTGCCTTCATTTCTCGTGTCGCTGCATGGCGGTGCTCGAATATGTAAAGAAGGTGTTCTTAAACTAGTCAAGATATTTCTCTAAATGCAAAATTGCGAATGTAGTTTGTTTTATGTCCAAAATGTGATGTTGGTCAGTTTGTTTTCTGTGCTTCATTTAATGTTTGTTTGGCTTTGGTTTCTAGCGCTCTTGTATTAATGGTGGTACTAGCAACCTATATGGGTAGACCATTGATGCAAGTGTAAATGTTGATCAGTTGTTATATGCAAATGGGATTGTGTTCTTCATGCACGTCTATCACTTGCTTTCTTTCTCTTTAACCTCATTCATATCCTTCAGCAGTGGGTGGTTGAAAGTTGAAACCATACTAAATGCTCTGAAAATAGTTTAAACACTTTTGAGAACACAATTATGTGCTGCTATAAAATGGTGTATTTGGCTTTGTTTGATTGCAAAACTATCATTCTGAGACATAAGACCATCTTTTAGCGCCAATCTTCAAATTTGATGTTTTGGTTTTATAGCTTATCTTCAACCATCGCATCAAATTAGTGTATAAATTTGATTTAACGTTAAATCTTTGCACCGACGTCTTTGAACTATAAAGAAGATACAAAAACTATAAAAACTTGTGTGCAACTAAATGTTTGCTTTGGTATCTTTCTTGTGTCAATGGTGCTACCTAGCCATATACAGGTAGATCATAGATGCAAGTGTAATCTTGATAAGCTTTTGTATGAAAATGGGACTGGTTTCTTGATGTCATTACTTGGTTTCGTTTTTTTACCTATATCTTGAAGATAGCCTCATTTATATCCCTCCAGCAATGGTAGTTGACATACCAAATGCTCTGAAGCTAGTTTTAAAGCTCACTTTTATGAGAACAAAGCTATTATAGAAATTAACAAATGACTCTTGGTTAATTTACCTTTACAACATACTAACTTCCTTCTTAATGTTCTGTGTGTGGATAGAAAATATATAGGGTTATTATACATAGAAGTTACTAAAGTTTTGTGAAATTTGTCCCAAAGTCATAAAGTTTTAAAGTTGTTATTATTAGTTACTAAACTTATGAAAGTTGTCACCAGGTTAATAAACTTATGAAGTTGTCATTCAGTTCTTGAACTTGTAAAGACATACATTTATGTTACTTAACATATCAAAAAATATCGTAAAATCACTAAAATTATATACGTGTTTGCTTTTTATAGTTTAGTAACCTGGATGACAACTTTGAAACTTTAGTGACTTAGGACAAATTTCGCGCAAACTTTAGTGACTTTTTTGTATAATAACCCAAATATATACTATTTCAAAGCAATACAATTATCAATCGTGTGCTACTAATAAAATTATTTCGAAAAATAACATTTCACACATCCTTTGTCGTCATTATTCTTATCACTCACATCCTAATGTTGATCCAGATCTCATACATAACATAAAAAATATAATTTTTTTTGGCAGGTGTGTAAAGATGGATAGCGAGTAGACCTATATTAGCTTGAACTTGGACAAAAGATATGTAGCATGCTCGAGCTAAAACTCAATTATGTGACGATGCTTCAGTCAATTGTACTATTTCCTTCTTTTAAAATAACACATCGTGTATATCTCCAACTATTACGACCTCAATTCCTATATGTTACATCCATGACATATAGTATGTTGCCATTGTCTTACATTGTTTTCTCCTTTGTAGGTATAATGTGACAGACCAGCTCGGGTACGACTCGAATTGACTCTGCTTTCATATTACTTTAAATAGTAATGACTTTGAGTAATTATATGTATGCAAAAGAGTAAATATTTAATTCAACCTAATCTTTGTTATGACCGGGAGCCTCACGACCCGAGTAATTTGAAGTTGGAACTTGACTCGAAAGTCTACTCTAGTAGCTCGGGCTCGAGCTCAATACAATGCCATTACTCTACATTGTTTTCATTCTTGATCAGAAATTGAAAATCCTCAACCTAAAATACGTTTTCATTTCCTTTGACAATCAATACTCTCATTACTTCAAAACCTTCAATGAAAAAATCAGTATACAACGCTCCAATGCAGCCAAGACATTAATGTTGAGCGTTTTACAAGCTTTTACGTTTTGGTTGGTGATGGTGTAGGTTGTATATTTATTGCATGTGCTTCTTACTTTGCTTATAAAAGTTTTACACTCCAATGTCACTAGTTGCTCACTCCATACAAATCAAACAGTACAAAAACCTCTTATTACATCATTCATAATCTGTTTTTGTAGAATTCAAATTCATAAAAGTCAAAACTGCAAATTTCTGAAAAAGTCAAAAATTCATTTTAACTTGCAAATTGCTTCTACTTTTATATTTTTAAAATCATCATTTTGTAGTCCTTTTTAGCTTAGATTTTGGATTCTATCACTTTGGTTGGTTGTCTTTAACTGGGTATTTTTAGTTTATTTTTAGGATTTTTCTAAGCCTCCTAAATCAGTGCTCAAAGTAGCTGCATTAGGGCCGTTTGGCATATTGATGTTAGAACCTGATATTGAGTTGTGTTGCTTTAGCTTGTGCTTTTATGGTCTATTTCAGTTGCAGTAGGCTTATCTTGGATATTTTAGGTTATTTTGAGCCTTAGGTAGCTTATGGTAGCTTATAGTTAGCTTTTAGCTTATTCTCCTCAAGCTTAATCTCTTCAGTTACATTGCATCTTGCATTTCCAGTAATCCTGATTAGTTTCTATTATTTTTCCTTGACTCATAATCATTTTTAGGAATTTTCTGGAACTTTTCATAACTTTTCTGCACTGTTTACTATTTTTCTTATTATAAATTAGTTTTTAATACTTTTTAATTACTTTTTAATACAATTAATTCAGAAAAGCTTCAAAAAAATAAGTTTTTATTTTTCCTAGATTAATAAAAATATAAAAAGAAAAAAAATAATTTTTCCATATTTTTCCTAGTTAAGTTTGTAATTTTAACTATTAAAACTAATTTAAATGCTAAAAATTACAAATTTAACTAGGAAAAATCTGGAAAAAATATTTTTTTTATTTTTATATTTTCTTAATCTAGGAAAATAAAAACTTATTTTTTTGAAGCTTTTCAATTAATTGTACTAAAAAGTAATTAAAAACAATTTATAATCATAAAATAGTAACGTGCATGAAAGTTATGAAAATTTCAAAATTCCTAAAATGATTATGATCAGGAAAAATAATAGAAACTGAAATTATGAAATGCAAAAGATGCAATGTAACGATGAGATTAAGTTGAGGAGAATAAGCTAAAGCTAACTATAACTACCATAAGCTACCTAAGGCTCAACTAACCTAAACTATCCAGATAAGCCTCTTTACCGTAATGCATAAAGCACAAGCTAAAGCAACACAACTCAATATCGGTTCTAACATCATATGCCAAACATTCTAATCAGACTATTTTGAGCAGCGATTTAAGGCTTAGAAAATCCTAAAAGTAAACAAAAATACCCCGTTAAAGACAACCAACCAAAGTATAGAATCCAAAATCTCAATAAAGGACTATAAATAGATTTTAAAAATAAAAAATGAAGCAATTTGAGTTAAAATGGTTTTTGACTTTTAAAAATTTGTAGTTTTGAGTTTTATAATTTAATTCTAAAACAGATATGAATGATATTATAGAAATAAGACCTAATAATACTATCTATATGATTCTAACCTAAATGACACTTATGCAATCACCTAACTTAGCGATGTGAAATTAAGCACTAATAGAATTGATTTTGACTTTTACCCTTCAAAATGAATGATGATTGAATAGATGCAAACTAACCTAGATGAAGCTATAATATCGAGAACTTAAAAAACGAAACCTCTAATATACTTAAACTACTTATGCCAAACACTCTTTAATAGAACTAAAATGCAATCTACACTCTCTGAATGCTCAAATCTAATCCAAGGCAATGATATATTATGATCTAACAACTATATATGAAACAATAATATGCAATACTAACAATAATAACCAACTGATTCAAGCTACACTATTTCTACAATGAAGCAGAATGAAAAGGAAATATAAACAGTTTTGAGAACTTACAATGGTCCGACCCTTTGCCAAAATTAATCTAAAACCATTCCAATATCACAATTAAACTTAATCCAATCCTTTTCCCTTGGATCATTTCCCATCAATCACCAATCATTTCTAGCCTTTAGATTGAATACGCTTTCATGAACCAATCGAAGAGAGTTTGAGAGGTATGACACCAGGATTGCCGTGGCATCCGTGTGTGATTGTGTCGTGATTTTACTTAATGCCCTTTGATTTGCCTAATTGAGCAATTGAACATGGGGGTATATTAGGGTTCTTAAGTGCAGGTAATTTGGGGCTAAAAATAAGATTGGGGGTAACTCTTTTGGCGGGTAAGAGTTTTTTTACTATTTTTTCTTGTTTTGACTTTATTGACCAGGGGTAAGTGTAGTAAAATGGGTACCGGGTCATGGGTTTGGGTAGTGGACCGGATAATAGGATTTGGGCTTTGGGTTTTTGTTGGGCTTTTGTTGATTTTAGACTTAGGATAGTATATGTGATC
>OU343221.1:3448303-3547457 GCA_910596185.1 Chrysanthemum makinoi | reverse complement strand
ACGGAGTATTTTTGTCAGTTTTGTGGACTTTATCAAACTTGATCAATTTGCTTCAAAACACGTCTATTATACTTTCACCAATTTCTTGTAAATATCTGAGATAGAAACATTTAAGCGATTAAGTATCAAATCTTATATAAAATAATATAAAACAAATAATATACATAGGATAAATGATGCTATATTATAGACCTATTTGATGTCATCAACACCAAAAACATCCCTCCATCATATCACACCTAGTATGCACTCTTGGACCTCGCAAAAAAATTTTCTTCATTTATTCAAATACAACAACACATTTTAACCAAAATTAAATTTTAATTAATAAAAAAATACATTAAAAAAATAATAAATCAATGATACATTAAAAATAACGATACTTGAAAAAATACAATTTAGCAATTAAGGTTCCAATCTGGTTGAAGTTTCATGATGTTCCTATGGTTGTTTATACTTCGGATGATCTAATTTTGATTGCTTCTAAGATCAGCACCCCAATGTTGCTGGATTCTTATACGAATACAATGTGTTTGGAGTCTGGGGGCGTGAGAGCAAGCTATGCGAGAGCTTTGATAGAAATTAATGCATCTAATGATGAGACAATTTAGTTTTGGTTGTTCCAAAGTTTGACAAGAATGGGTATACGAAAGAAAACGTCAGATGATTACGAGTGGGAACCACCTCAATGTAGTACTTATTTTCTATATGGTCATTTGAATGATGATTGTCCCAAAGCCGCCCTGAAACGTGTGGTCAATGGGATGGGTAAGAACAAGGATTTTAATTCGGGTGTATCCAAGAAGCTTTCTACTGATGGATTTACTATTGTGAAGCGTAAAGGAGGTAATACTAAGAAGTTCAATGCTATTCAAATGAACAAATTTGAGTATCGGTTGATTGCTCCTAAGAATACCAAGGCTTCTCCTTTCCAGGACCATACAAATGAGGCATCTACGTCTAACCAACAAAGTAAGGATGCTAAAGAGGTAAACACGTCTAATGCTTTTGGTGTTCTTAGTGGTTTGGAGGGTTCTACCGCTCATGTACAACCTAGTTCTAACACTTTGCAACGTGAGTTCGCTAATATTGCTGATGAAAGACCCGTGGATATATCTACGTAAGGTATCCCAAGTTTGTCTAATGCCCCTTTCTTTCATTTTGAATAGCACACCTCCTGACATGGGGAAATATGGAAAAAAATGTAGGTAATCCATTTTTTAATGTTGAGAATTTGATTGTTTCGGATAGTGAGGATATGATGATGAAGTTCTAGATGATCACAATGAAATTTACTAGTTTTATGGATTTTGACGGCTCTAAAATTAGTGATGGAGTGAACATGAAGAGCTAATTAAAGAAGTAGGGGGAGGACACCTATGACTACAACCCTTATGATGATGATGAGTTTGATTGTGGTCCATCGACGCCAAGAATCGTTTGCTAACGCTTATGACATTAATCTCTGTGGTCAGCTTAGATAGGTTGTTTCTTTCTTTTTATATTTGTATAAGTATGACATGTCTTATCTTATGCTAGTTTAGGTATTAAGCACCACAGGTGCTTTTGGTTTTCCTTTTGGGATCGTGTGGGACTCACCCACAACCTGTAATTTAATTATTTTTTGTGGTAATAATATTTTACGGGCTAACCCTTTTTAACAAAAAATGAAAGTATCTCACATTGATAATGATAAGAAAAATGAAAAGAGATGGACATTATAAAACAAATACTCATTTTAATTTTCAAAACTCAAAGAGAGAGAGAGAGAGAGAGAGAGAGAGAGAGAGAGAGAGAGCCAATTTATAATGTTTAACTCAGTGTACAGAGCCGTATAAGAATATGTGTGAGGTGTGCTACTGTACATGGCCTTAAACTTTTAAGGGCCTCAAAATATATACCCCACCATATATCTAAAGCTTCAAAATTCACTTCCAATAGAAATTTTTAACTTTGAACAATCTTATGTCATGTATATTTGTTAAAACATAAGATTGATTATCAAAAATACGCTTTGTTTTAATAGTTGGTATAATATATTTTTTACCATCGATATAGTTATCATATATGACTTCCGCTCACCAAGTTATAATCGCCTTTGTGTTACAAGTTAGCTAGCGGGACGAGGATAAAACTTCAGCTTAAACTGTATATCTGAAGTCACTTACTTGACCTTCCCAAGTAAAACATGTAAAAACTCGTTCATTTATGGTCATCTCTGGTACGTAAGATGAATTCCGACAAAATTACTTTTCTCCCATTTCTACGATGCAACCAAATCGTTGAATATATTTTTCATATTTATTAGAACGTGAAAAAATAATAATATACGAGAATAAAAGTGGAATTGATTTGCACACTTTCAAAAATTATTGAGACACTTTATTTGTGTATTAAATACTTGTAAAATATTAATATTGTGCTTTAACTATTTGTATACACTAGACGAGTACCCGCGCCTAGCGGCAACGGTGTCTAGTTTTCTCCAAAATCCGACGACCCATAAGTTTTTTTCAAACAAACTGTATTTGTAGCGTCAAAGAATCATTTTCGAATAACTATAGTTTTGATGCGTGGTAGCATAGCAACAGAAATATACAGTTTTCAAAAAAATTATGTGGAGTCGATCAAAATGTGGGAGTATATTTCTAATAGGATTGTTTTAACTTTTAAGTTATTAAGATTTTAGTAATAATAGATTCAAGCATTACAAAAAGCAACGGTTTTATGTAGTTGCTAATATTATATTGTAGTTTAAAGGTATAACCAACGATCGTGACCTCCTTTTCTTGTTTTTTAAGAATTTTAGCAAAGGATAACTATTTTTACATGTGTAGCGTTTATTATTTGGCGTGTGGCTTTTAAACTTGTAACCTTACAAATTTAATACACATAATAAGATTATCTTACCTATCAATTTGCATAGATATTTAAGCATTGTTCAAAACTATTTGTTTGGGGTACAAATAATTATCGCTAAAGATAACAATACTATTTAATTTTTGTGATTCTAATAAACTTACATAACATTATCAATATACCGGACAAAGGGCTATACAATATATTAACTTTTTTTAGACGATTCATATATGCTAGTCCCTTAAGTGGTGCAAGACAAACATTTTTCAAAATAACATTATACAAATGACAACGTTAATGTCAAAAGAAAAATAAACAACAAAAAACTACAATTACTTAGTCTATCATTTTTCCAAATTTGTCACGGGTTCCACAACTACTTCATCATTTCTCATATAATTTTGTCAAATTTGAAACCTGGTTTGACCTGTGGTTCAACCGTTGAACCGCTCGTCAAAAAACAAGTCGATTTAAACCAAGTCAACCCGACAGGTTAAAAAACAAGTCAAATTAATCGGTCAACCCGCGGGTTTGAAGGCCCGGTCAACTCGTTTTCGATGTGTATTAATAGTTTCTTTTTTAAATATATGTCTTCAACATTTCCACTTTTAGTTTCAACTTTTCACTTTTTACTTTTGATTTTTCCTTTATATATAATACTTTCTCCGTCCCATATTAATTTTCCTATTTGACTTTTCAAAGTATTTCTCTTCTAACTTTGACCTTAACTATATCTTTTTGTGTTATATAATACTTGATGCAAAATATATTAATGGATTAAGTTTTAAATGTATTTTTCTTTGGTATAATTTTAATCAAGTATTATATAATACAAACAAAAATATTTAAGGTCAAAGTTGACAAAAAAAGACTACAAAAGTCAAAATAGGACAATTAATGTGGGACAGAGGAGTATGGCAGGTAACTCGCGCTTTACTAAGACCCTCAGTGACGATTAACCGCTAATAGATTCTGAGACCTAATCACCACCATGCATCGGTTTCAACGGGTCCTCTCTGGTTCGTTTTCGGATGGCTTTAATTGGTTAGCCAAACCGGTGGCAACACCGATTCCCGGTTGACCACGTTGGTTCGGTCCGGTCCGGTTTTCAAAACTATATGTAACATCAACTTGTTAGCTTGTATGAAGTTTTGTGTGTGTTATTTATTTGTATAATGTGTATAATACATGTACTTTTTATTTTAGGGTGTTTCAAAAATATCATTAATTAGTGTGTTTAGTTACTTTATATTTTGGATTATGTTGTAACTTCTTTATATTGTACATTATGAAAATTTTATTGTACTTTTTAATAAGGGATGTCTTACTTGGTTGTTTTTAATTTGGTAGATGTACTTTTAATTGGTTGTACAATGTGAATAAATTATTGTACTTTTAAGTAATGGGTGTTTTAATAAGAGTATTAATTAAACTATGCATTTCTCTTCCATTTAACCAATTTCAACAATTCAACTTTTCACCTTTGACCGTTTTTCTATTTTATGTAGTATCGATAAGTGTCGCAATAATATTTTGGAATGTGCAAATCATCTCACATAATAAAAACCCCGTTTGTTCAGAGTTGATGTATTAAAAAACTTAAATTAATTTAAAATGTCTATTTGCTAACCATGTCTACATGACAAAAGAGTGAAATTACATTTTAATTTTCGATAACCGCACGTCCGCACGTATAAATAAAGAAAATACAACGTGTGCCTTAACTAGTTTTCTAAACTATATAAATAAAGGGCAAGAAGTAGCAGAAGAAAGGCAAAGAAAATACAACTTGGGCCTTAACTAGTTTTCTAAACTATATAAATAAAGGGCAAGAAGTAGCAGAAGAAAGGCAAAGAAATTACAACAATGGGAGCATCAAACATTTTACACATGACTAGTGGAGATGGAGAATCAAGCTACGCTAACAACTCATTAGTTCAGGTGATCTCTCTAACTCCGTAAGTAATTACACACATGCTATATATCAGTTCTTGAAAATTATGTTGATTTAATGAGTAGCCAATATAGTTTGTGTTGGGATTTAATACTCATAACAATTATATAAATCAAATAACATCATCAAAGCATGCAGCGGAAGTAAATAGGAATAATATATGTAAGTAATTAACCGAACAAGAAAGTGCGTACCTTTTAGCAATTCAAGAATCAAACGATGATTGAACAAGAACCAAAACCCAAAACCCTAACTTTAGGGTTTATGTATTATCGACCAAACAAAAGAATCGACCACCAAGATTAGAAGCTCAAGCGTGCTTGTCCTTCGTTCTTGTACACACGTATTAATAGCGATTTGATGTGAAAAGCTAGTTCCTTGAATCACAAATAAAACCAAACACTTATATCTTTGAGTTAAGCAAAATCGAAAACCCTGGGTTTGGGAGTTTCGACCGCCACACAAAGAGGGAGAGAGGAAGAGAGAAATTAGGTATATTGGTGATCCAAGATTAAGTTATGAATGAATACAAGGATTTGTATTTATAGGTAACTTAACTTGGTGACCAAGTTTGTGTGGGTTAGGGTTTGGAAACCCAAACCGATCGGCCAAAGCATCCCAAGGGGATTCTAGAACTTTCCCGACTTTGTAATTTCATCTCTAGTCCTTATAGTTTATATTTAACGAACGTTAGCTAAACCTCGTTAATTATTTAACTATCGTTATGTTTTATTTCGTGACTAATAATTAATAATAATAACGTTTTATTTATATTAATTATTTACATCAATTCTCATATGTAATGTGTGCAATCCCAGTCTCGAGTTCGAACGGACATATACATATATTTAAATATCCATAAAACCTTTCAGCTCCCACTTGGATATTACTAAATATAGTAATGACATTGGTTAGTCTAGCTTTCACACGCCAATGCCCCCAGATCAAATCGAGTATGGTCTCCTGAAAAAAACCATTTAATGATTCATCATTTTTACTTATCCTTTTGTTACTAATACTACATTAACTATGAATATGGATCAAGTCATTTCATAAGTTAATATTCTGCTCGTTGTAATTGATTGAACAAGATTACCAAATCATCTATACGTATTCCAGATAGATCTTGGGTATGGCCATACAAACATCTTGTCAACCCTACGAGGGGCCCAAATATAGTATTATGCTTTGAAACAAATTCAAAGGAACAAATTATCTTGACTACAAACATAACTCATGAACTTTGCAACACTTCCGAAAATAGCCCTTATAACTACCAGTTACGGATAGCGTAGACTACCTACACAAATGCACTATATTCATATCAGTTATCTGGTATCTCAAGTCTGAGGATAAACACTTCATGATATACTTAATGACAAAGATCCATAAAGTATCATCATGTAAAGTTGGGATGAGTCCAATATTCAATTCATTGAATATCATGTGAATCTGGTATGTCCCACGCATCAATATACTTTAAAAGTATATTCTACTAAAACTCAGATTTGTCTTAATTCAATGACATTCCCACATCATTGATCGATAACGGACTATTTAGAATAACATAAGTTATTCACGGATTAAACATGCAAATATAGGATATAATATTAAGAAAATGAAAAATAAACATAAACAACTATTTTATTTCATTAAAGTAATATTTGTTCATAACATCCTTTATCCAAATACTAATCACAGATCTGCATGAAACTACTAGCTAAACGAAGTCCTATCCCATCATCATAGTCAGTAAGTTTTTCTTTTGGCAAAGGCTTCAGAAGGGATCGCTAGATTATCATCTTTATGAACTTTGAGTAGATTGATTTCACCTATGTCGACTTGTTCTCGAACATAGTGATATCGACGAGGAAAATGTCCGCCCTTCATGACCAGGCTCATTGGCAAATGTTATTGCAACACAGTTGTCACAATACACATTTATAGGTAATTCGATTGAGGGCATTACTCCGAGTCCTGAAATGAATTTCCTAATCCAAACAGCTTCCATCGCAGCTTCTGAAGGAGCTATGTACTCAGCTTCTGTAATAGACATCGCAACCGTTGTTTGCTTCTTTGCTCTTCCAGTCAACTTCTCCTCCATTAATGACAAAGACATAACCCGTCTGAGACTTCGTATCATCTTTATCAGTTTGGAATGACGCATCGCAAAAACCTGTAACATCAAGTTCTGCATCTGGATTTCTTCCATACACTAGAAACATTTCTTTAGTAGCCCTTAGATACTTAAGAATGTTCTAACAGCTTGCCGTGTTTCACACTGGTTCTGTTGATACCGACCGGTGATATTTTGTGCAAACGCCACACAGGCCTTGTACATCTCACACAGATACATGATAGATCCTACAGCCGAAGCATAAGGTACTTTATTCATGTATGTCACCTCTTCGTGGACGCCGCATAGTTTATTACTTAAGTCATGTTCAACTTGCATCGGAAAATATCCCTTCTTGGAATTTTGCATACTGAATCTCTTCAATATTTTATCAATGTAAGCACTTTGGCTTAGTCCAATTAACCGCCTTGATCTATCTCGGTAGATCTTGATTCCTAGAATAAATGCCGCCCCTAAGTCCTTCATAGAAAAGCACTCTCCAAGATAAGACTTTACATCTTACATACTTGGAATGTCTTTTCCCATGATCAATATGTCATTACATATAAGACAGGAAAATAACATTACTCACACTAGCTTTGTGATACACACATGGCTCATCAAGATTTTGAGTGAAACCAAATTTCTTGATTTCTTCATCAAACTTGTTGTTCCATTGCCTTGATGCTTGCTTCAATCCATAAATGGATCTTTGAAGTTTGCATACACGCTTCAGATACTTTGGATTCACAAACCCTTCAGGCTGCGCTATATAGATGTCCTCATCTAGGCGACCATTTAAGAAAGCAGTTTTGACATCCATTTGCCATATCTCATAGTCATAGTACGCAGCTATGGCTATAAGAATCCTAATAGCTCTAATGTCTCTACAGGAGAAAATGTCTCCTTGTAGTCTACCCCATAGGTTTGAGTATACCCTTGGGCTACAAGACGAGCTTTATAGGTATGTGCATTGCCATCCATGTCAGGCTTTATCTTAAAGAGCCACTTACTTCCAACTACCTTAGCATTTGGAGGTAAATCAACCTCTATCCAGACTTCGTTATCTTTCATGGATTGCATTTCCCCATTCATTGCAACTCGCCATTTTTCCTTTTCAGGACTCATCATGGTAGCTTTATAGTTAGCAGGTTCACCAAGATCCCCTAACATATTTTCCTCAGCTTCTACGTTGAGACATAGACGCTTAGGTGCACGCGTAGTCCTTGCGGATCTACGAATGGGAACCACTTCAACTTCAGGTGGAACTGCACTTCGGTTCTACTTGAGGTTGGCTAGTGTTTTCAGAAGGTGTTGTATCTTCTATATCATCTTCCAGATCATAAACTCTCCCACTTAATTCATAAGATATGAGATCCCTTTCAAGGAATTCTCCATACCTAGCAACAATTACTTTGTTTTCGTGAAAGTAAAAGTAGTAACCCATAGTTTCCTTTGGGTATCCTACGAAGATACACTTAACGATCTAGGTTGCAGCTTTCATCAGAGTCACGCTTAACAAACGCTCACAACCCCAAACCTTTAAGTAAGACAAGTTGGGAGGCTTCCCATACCACACTTCATAAGGAGTCTTATCAACCTTCTTAGTTGGAACCATATTCAATATGCGAACAGCAGCTTCAAAGCATAATCCCAAAAATATAAGGGAAGAGTTGTAAGATTAAACATCGATCGCACCATGTCTAGCAATGTACGATTCCTTCTCTCAGATATACCATTTTGTTGTGGAGTATATGGAGATGTGAGTTGCTGGACAATACTACACTCAGCTAGATAATCTTTAAACTCTTGGCTTAAATATTCACCACCTCTATCGAATCGAAGAGCTTTAATCTTCTTTCCTAGTTGCAGTTCTACTTCACTCTTAAAACCTTAAATGTTTCAAAGACTTCATGTTTATGTTTAAGTAAATAAACATAACCATAACGACTGAAATCATCAGTAAAGGTTAAGAAGTAGTAGCACCCTTTCTTGACACATGTCTTAGTGGTCCACATACGTCAGATGTATCACACAAGAAGATCAAGCCCTTTCTAAACTGTTTGTAAAAGGTTTCTTGGTTATCTTCCCAGATATGCAAGATTCGCATTTATCAAATGATTCATCATTAATATCTTGCAAAAGCCATCGTGTTGCAGCTGTTGCATGCGTTTCTTGCCTATATGAGCAAGTCTACAATGCCAAAGAAATGAAGAATCCAAATCACCTTTGATTCTTTTATTATTGATGCTAAAGACATAATTATTTTTATCAATCACATTATCATGCAAATCAATTTCAAACACACCATTTACTGGAATAACATTAAAGTAAAAAACACCATTTAAAGAAACCGAAATTCTATAATCAGTAAATGCATGAACGAAACCAATATCTTTTAACAAGGAAACAAAAACGACACCCCTAACAATGGAAGGTGCATAATGACAATCGTTTAATGACAGTACTAAACCCGAAGGTAAAACTAAATCAAACGTGCCTATAGCTCAACGAACGAGATGTGTGCTCCATTACCCACGTGTATTAGGCAAGCTTCCTTACTCCTCTAAGTCCCTGCAGTGTATTACAAATGTGAATACCACATCCAGTATCATATACCCAGGAATTTATTTTATGAGGAAAAGCAAATAATTCTATCATCAAAAGAGTAATCGAAGTACGGCCACAGTGCGATTTTTATACCTCTTTTTGCGCAACTCATCAAGGTACAATGGACAATTCCTCTTCCAGTGTCCAACCTCGGTGCAATGATGACAAGCTCATCCTTCTTCTTTTGATTTTCACGCTGGGAGGGTACTTTGGGTTTGTTGATAAGTCATAACTTGTTTTCCCTTATCAAATTTACCCTTACCTTTCCCTTTCTTGTTCGCTAGCGGCTTATTAGGCTTAGAAATCCTACCCTTCTGGATGGTCAAGCAAGTGTAGGGGCCTTCTTGGGCAAACCTTTTTCATAATCAATGAGCATTGCATGTACCTCACTGACTGTCTTCCCTGTGCAATGCATATTATAATTGCGCACGAAACCATCAAACTCCTTGTTAAGGAATCTGTTGATAAGGCCAATTTGTATGTTCATTAGTAGATAGTTAAGACGCCCAAACTGGTCCATGTAACTCATCATTTCCAAGCAGTGGGCGCCAGGTTTCCCATCTCCTTGCTTGCAACTATGAAGAGCATATATCAAATCATACAGCTCTACAAGTCACAGCTTTTCAAACAACCTTGCAATTCTTCAAGCATGAGATTAGGGAGGAAGTTCAAACTGCTTTTGCAAGTTTGGATTCATACTCCCGAGCATAATGCAAGCGACCTCATTATACTTGTCATACTCAGATTGCCATGCTCGTGCTTAGTAGCATCACTGCAGGTTCAGGAGGCCAAGGCGTAGTCAAATAATTGAGTCTTTTGGCAACCCTCAAGACAATTCTGAGTTGCCGATACCAATCATTGAAATTCATACTACCAATTTCTCTCGATCTAACATAGATTTGAACGACGAGGCTAGTGCAGTAGATTCAGCTTGAGCCATTTCTACGGAAAATAAAAGTTCAAAAGTTAGTACTTTCGATAAGTAAACATTAAAGAAAATAAAATACCCTTTGGTCATTCATTAACCCTTAAATTTCCTTGAATTCTTATCTTTCACCACATCAGTAACCGCTAGTGGTGAAAGTATATAGGTAATCGTTGAAAAACGATAATTGACAAACGCTTCCAAAGTTATGGGATTTACAATTTTGCCAAAACAATTAATGCAAAACGTAAGCAGCCTTCATCCATCTCATGCCTTAAGTCATAGGTCTCACTAACTAACTTTAAGTTGTCTAACTAGAAACTGCGATATCAGTGAGGTCTCACACACCAAATAATCACCTTGTTATTGTAATCTAGATCAAGGTTCACATAACTAAATACAACTTCAAGTGTTTCATATCATTAGATGGCATAAACTTAAATTTGCTTTTACGTGTAATCAAAACTTATGTATAAAGAAGCATGCATACAACTTTATAACATAATATTTTCGAAAAAACTTACATGAGATTTAATTGCTAAGACTACAAAGTTTTAATCGATGCGTTGAAACTTAAACTTGCACCATAGATGGTACTAGGTAGCTCAATCGAACTCACAGGTAACCGTGTAGCGTAAGCATAACCTTAGACATCTTTCAGTGAGACTGTGTCACTTCTTTATTAACCTTTACAGTTTGTTCTATGAGGTTCTTCATTTAGTACAGTATCATCGATTAAAAGTTCAAGACTAATTCTTAGATAACAAATCAATTTCGCCATTATTTAGTCCATTTAATTTTCTATTCCAAAACCCTTTTTCTTACAACATGTCAAACAATATATATAAACAAAAAGCACTTTAATAAAAATTAAATACACTCAAATAATATAAACATATAACTAAACAATTTAACATATGTAAAACAATTAGCCACATGCATAATTATTTCAATAAACTCTAATAAACAATTCTAGGCGTAAATAAATGCATACATTAACTAGGCTTTCAACTACAAGGTAGATGAGCCACATACATCGACAAGTCGATTGCGTAAGCCAAAGTTAACAATATACCAATTAGCACATAAACGAATTTTATTAGTTCTAATTGAGGTCTTCCCCAATTTGATAATTATTAAATAAATAAAACATGTGTGTATCAACTAAACAATTTATAGCATAACAATACTCCATGGCAAAACATGCATGTTCCACCATGGATTCCGCATAACAATTATCACCCAAGATACGCATATTACATGGCACATAACAATTATTCATTAATTAACCACATAAAGTTAGCATGCAATCCTAGGGTTTCTACAAGTTTTACAAAATTAAAACCTAATTAATAAATAGAGGGTAATCGACCCTATATATAAAAAATTAGGGTTTCGAATTCAAACCCTAGAAACCATAAAAAGCATGCTTATAATCATAAAGATTCAATTTTTATGTGTTTCGGTAATTAATTACATCATAATAACGCTCGTGATGCCGTTGGGATTTAATACTAATAACAATTATATAAATCAAATAACATCATCAAAGCATGCAGCGGAAGTAAATAGGAATAATATATGTAAGTAATTAACCGAACAAGAAAAGTGATCTTTTAGCAATTCAATAATCAAACGATGATTGAACAAGAACCAAAACCCAAAACCTTAACTTTAGGGTTTATGTAATTCGACCCAAACAAAAGAATCGACCACCAAGATTACAAGCTCAAGCGTGCTTGTCCTTCGTTCTTGTACACACGTACTAATAGCGATTTGATGTGAAAAGCTAGTTCCTTGAATCACAAATAAAACCAAACACTTGTATCTTTGAGTTAAGCAAAATCGAAAACCCTTGGGGTTTGGGAGTTTCGACCGGCCACACAAAGAGGGAGAGAGGAGGAGAGAAATTAGGTATATTGGTGATCCAAGATTAAGTTATGAATGAATACAAGGATTTGTATTTATAGGTAACTTAACTTGGTGACCAAGTTTGTGGGTTAGGTTTGGAAACCCAAACCGATCGCCAAAGCATCCCGGGGATTCTAGAACTTTCCCAACTTTGTAATTTCATCTCTAGTCCTTATAGTTTATATTTAACGACAAGTAGCTAAACCTCGTAATTATTTAACTATCGTTATGTTTTATTTTCGTGACTAATAATAATAATAACATTTTATTTATATTATTATTTACATCACTTTCATACGCATGTGTGCAACCGAAGTCTCGGTTCGAATCCGACATACATATATTTAAATATCCATTAAAACCTTTTAATTTGGCACCCATTTAGCAATGATGTCTTAAGTGCCACGTTCATATGTTCTTTTCAGGAAATTGTGATACGAAAAGCGCTACCCATTTTAAAGGAGGCAATCAAGGGTTTTGCTAATCATGATGTCTTTTTCCGTTTCAAGATAGCTGATCTTTGATGTTCTTCGCCCAAACACTCTATTGAGTACAACTAACATTATTGATATTGTACATGAGGAGTAAAACAAAATAATCGTGAAAACACCACAATTTCTGTGAGCTTAGTTGACCTTGTTGGAAATGATTTCAACATCGCTTTTGGGTTGTATCAACTTTTATGCAAAGCTTAATGGAGGACAAGGGCCAAAAATTTGACCCTTGTTTCGTTTCACGTTCTGGTTCATTCTATGACGACTCTTCTCACAAAGTTTGCATCTTGTTTACTCATCCTATAGTGTTCATTGGCTTTCGTGTTTGCATAATTGCCAAGTCCGTTTAAGTTATCGGCAAGCTATATTATTAAACCTAAATGTCTTAGATGCTAAACGCTAACCTCTACAATAAATAATAGGTACCTGAAGGTCTTGAAAACAACACATCAAATATCTACTTTTCGAAAACAAGTCCATCAAATGTTCAAAGCATGCTATCAAACAATATGCTTCTGACTTCACAAAGCTTTACAAGTGCGCCCAAGGAAGTAGTTTCGTGGATGCATGGTTTTAAACATCTATGGGTCGATTGATCCAACGATTGATGATTGTATCGTTCTCGGGAGCTACTTGAAAGGTTTATGGATAATTATTAATATATGTATGACCGGATTCGAACTCGAGACTTGGATTGCACGATACGTATTAGAATCAATGTATAAATAATTAATATATAAAATGTTATATTTAATTATTTGATCACAAATAAATACTTAATGATATTTAATATTTGACGAGTTTTGATTATCGGTCATTAAATGTCAACGGGATATGAAGAAAAGTTAACAAGTCAAGAGAAGGTTTTAGGAATCCTCTTTTGGGCTTGTTGGCCGAAAACTATAGAATCCCACATCAGATACTATAGCAATCTTGACATCTACCATAAGGCTATAAATACATCCCCATGTATTCATCCTTTGGTACACTAGATTTCAATAGAAGGCCAAACCTCTTCTTTTTTCCTCTTGTTCTTGGTCGACGAAGTGAATCCCCATTGTAAGGGATTTACGAGTGACCTTGAGCATAACAAAGGTGTTTGGTTAATCTATTGTGATCAAGAACCTAGCTTTTCTCATTGAGTCGTTACTAATACGTGTGTACAAGAACGAAGAGCAAATACACTTGTGTTTGCATCTTGGGTATTCGACTTTGGATATGGTCGAATTATATAAACCCTAATTTATTAGGGTTTAGGGTTTCTTGGTCGTTGATCTTAATTTGGGGCTTTCATGAACCCTAATTGCATTGATTCGCAAAAGGTACGCATATACTTTTAATTCGGTTAATTAATTTACAAGTATTATTCCTATTACTTCCGCTGCATGCTTTGATGATGTTTACTTGTTTTATATAATTGTTATGATTAGTAAACCCAAAAAGGGCATCACGAGCCGTTAATACTGTGTAATTAATTACCGAAAGACATAAAAAATGAATCTTTAAGTGATTATTATATGTTTATGGTTTCTAGGGTTTTGAAAATTGGAACCCTAATTTTTATTATTGGGTCGATTACCCTTTAATTGTTTATTAGGTTTTAGTTTTGTTAAACTTGTAGAAACCCTAGGATTGTATGTATATTTTATGTGGTTTTCATGAATAATTGTTATGTGCCATGATTATATGCGTATCTTGGGATTATAATTGTTATGAGGAATCCATGGTGAAACATGCATGTTTTGCCATGGAGTATTGTTTTTGATTAATTGTTAAGTGATATACACATGTTTATTTATTTGATAATATTGAATTGGGGAAGACCTCAATTATACTAATAAAAATTCGTTATGTGCTATTTGGTATACTATTGACTTTGGCTTACGAATTGACTTGTCGATGCATGTGGCTCATCTACCTTGTAGGTGAAAGCCCTAGTTGATGTATGCATTTATTTACGCCTAGAATTGTTTATTAGGTTTTATCGAAATAATTATGCATGTGGCTAATTGTTTTTTTACATATGTTAATTGTTAAGTTATATGTATATTATTTGAGTTCCTTTTAATTTTATTAAAATGCCTTTTGTTTATATTGTATGACATGTTAGTAAGCAAAAGGGGTTTTTTGAGAATAGAAAATTAAATGGACTAAATAATGGCGAAAATTTGATTTGTTTTTCTAAGTATTAAAATCTTGAACTTTTAATCGATTGATGCGACTGTACTAAATGGTTAGAACGGCTCACCCACTAGAACAAACTATAAAGGGTTATTTAAGAAGTGAGCACAGTCTCACTGAATGGATGTCTAAGTTATGCTCCCTGCTTACCGGTCCTCTCCCCTGTGAGTTCGATTGGAGCTACCTAGTATAACCATTCTATGTACGAAGCATCTTAGTGCAAGGTTGTAAGTTTCTCAACGCATCGATTAAAACTTTGTAGAATTTAATCTTAGCAATTAAAATCGTATGTAAGGTTTTCGAAAATATTTTGTTATAAAGTTGTATGCATGCTTCTTTATACATAAGTTTTGATTACACGCCAAAAATTGTACCCTTTAAATTTAAGTTTATGCCATCTAATGATATGAAACACTTGAAGTTGTAATTTAGTTATGTGAGACCTTGATCTAGATTACAATGACAAGGTGAATTATTGTTGTGTGAGACCCTCACTTAATGATTTGCAGTTTCTAAATTAGACAACTTAATTAAGTTAGTTAGTGAGACCTATGATTTAAGGCATAAGATGGGATGAAACATGCTTACATTTTGCATAATTGTTTGGCAAAATTGTAAATCCCATATTTTCTAGGAATTGAAAACTTGTTTGTCAATTATTGTTCTTCGACAATTACCTATTCTATACTTTCATCACTAGCAGATCAACTGATGTGGTGAAACTATGATAATGAGGGTCCTAGATTCAAGGAAAATTCTATGGTTAATATGAATATTGACCAAGGGTATTTTATTTTCTTGAAAGATTTTATTATCGAAAATACTAAAACTGAATTTTGAAAATTCTTTTGATTGTATTAATGCAACATTAAACCGTAAACGTAGTTTGGGCTTTGGTAAATTGATCTAGTTCTGTTTTCAAACGAATGTTTGATCAAGAAAAATTTACTAAAAGACAAACATAAACTCTTTTCCATGGAAGAAGAGTGTGACTCAATCCTATTCCTTTTCATGATTGAGAAAGGTATGTTAGGAACATTAGAATTGTCTAAATTCTAATATAACTCATAGCAACTTTAATAGTTAAGAAAATTGCACACCATGTTTTCCTTAAGAGATTTCATTACCCTCTGTTGGTGATTGAATTCTTATATGACATTTTGGTCAACTAGAAAACATGTTTGATATTATATGAGTTATTACATTAGAATCTAGACTAATTACCGCAAAATTGGTAAAAGACAAACTAGTATATTGTATCTAGTTGTTTTGATTTGACCAATTAAAGGTGCTACACACCATTGTGGGGATAGTAGACCTATTGAGGAAGAAATTGCATGCTCAATTTTCCAAGTTAATAGTATGATGGATGATTCATCATCTACAGAGTAGAATACACTCTTTTAGTACCTAAGTAATTGTTACGAATAGTCTTTGAAAGGAGTTACAACGTAATAGCACGCTATTTTCACTGGTTAATGCAACACTTACAATGTTGTCAAATCCAGTGGGAGTATTGTGGTGTATTACTGAATAAAACATTATTGTAACGTTGTCTAATTCAGTGGGAGTTACAAGATTTATTATCTTGGTAGTGACTCAGATTATTTCTAGATTTTCTTGAAATAATACATTACGTTTAAAAATGTAGACATTCATATTCTCAAGGATAGTTATGAACGTTTCCTTGATAATTAAGTGCTCCTACATCTACTTGTAATGCTTATATATCTATGACACTATCATATTGCTCACATAAACAAACGAATGTCATGGTGTTTATCTTCTATATGGTGTTGTTCTATGCACAAGTGGGAGAAGTATTAATTGTGTGCAAAAGAACAAACACATACAAATATGATTAATGGATTCTATTGATCGTAAGATAAGACATTATCGTTCTAATAAGATTGACTTGTTTAGAACATGTGTCAAGATTATAACATAGACTACTTTTATGTCTTATGTCATTCAAAATATAGAAACACTTGAAGTTACATTAAGTGAGATCTTGGCTAGATTGTAATCTCAAGGTAAATCTCCACTTGTCGGGATCGTGGATTTACATTTCTTAAGTTGGACACTTCATGGAATGACATAAATAAATAAAGTAATACTATCTTAAATATTTATGTATTTTTAGAATGACATAAATAGATAGAGTAGTATATTAACTTGAAAATTAAACCATGGTGTGGTGTTCATAATAACTTTAAATTATACATGGTTATGTGTTTCTGTAAAGTCACAAACATGAAGTCTTTTAAAGACTTATAATATAAAGTAAGATATTATAAATGTTATGTCTTTTGACTTGGTCAAAGAATACTTATGTTATAAAGCATGCAATTGGCTTGAAATTCTATTATACCATTAAGATGACTTAGTTGGTAAATAGGTAGGCCAAAAGGAATAAGTTTATCTTATATATTGTTAGATTGTCTTACAATATTAATTCTAACGAAATACTGTATGTATATGGAATGTTCAGTTAGAAGAATCAAACATTTGTTATATTGTTTGATTTAAGATAATAATATCTTCTTTCTTCCAAAAGTTATCAAGGTTAGAAAATTGAGTATTGATTGGATATACTTAATAAAACTCAAACCTAGAAGATTAATAAGACACCATTTTAGTAGGGAATGTGATGAATCACATTGAGTCTTATATATTGAAGTTTTGAATTGTTAAAACTACTTATGGAGTAGGTTATTAACAAACAAGATTTACGAACTGTCAATGTATTTTGTAATATCCCACAAGAAAACAATTTAGTGTTGTTCTAATTGCTAAAGTATTTATAGATAGTCTTTCAATTACAAAAGCAAGTGGGAGTTTTGTTTAGATCTTAAAGAGATTAAATTAAAATTACAAAACACATAATCTTCTAAAATACACTAGTGAATATCATGATGAGGTCAAATATGATATACCTCAAAATGATGGAATTCTCATTCATAGATCCGCAAAGATATCTCAGATATTTGATATGATGAGAAATATGATTTACAGGATCATGGTAAACCTGTTAATCATAATGATATATTACCTAATATTGAATTGTGGTAAATTATTCATACTATGAATGTAAAGATGATGTCCAAAGAGATAATCAACTTTGTAAACTTGGTTTATCTTAATAAAGATGAGTTTCTTCAAAGGAAAGAAAACCCTAGTGGTTTAAAATTCTTTGTGTAGAAATCATATGGACAAAATTGTACATGTGTTTAATGCATGGCTTGTGACAAGATTATTAATCACACTTAAGCAATTAACTGTGATTGAATATCTTTCCTTGGCACATTAAATATATAATGATTATGATTGTCATACTTATTTTCATTGATATGAAAAATGACAATTGGATATTAAAACTCTTTGTTGTGTGATTACTTTTGGGACCGATAAGTAATACAAATAAGTTTTATGAATTCACATAATCTTTGGAAATGTACAAACGGCAAGAATCCATGAATGGATATATGCATGCATCTAGGAGATGATTCTTATGTTTAACTATTAAATCCATGTTTTGGTTTAAAATTAAAATAAGATAATTTCTAAGTATTCTGAAAGCTAGTGGAGTATTTGTGTTTATTTTCTTTAAATCTTATATGTTGTGGGTAGTAACATTCCATCTAAGCTAAATGTTAAGTTTGGAATGGAACTTCACATGAAAGATTTAGAAAATAAGACATACAACCTTGGAGTATATGTTTATTGTTAATAAACATGGCGGTATTAAATTAATGAGTCTAATAGAACATGATATATCATTTGGAAAATGGATATGTAGAACATGAATTAAATCTTTGTTTGACATAAGGATTTTTCATGTACATCATGTTATTGTTGTATCATGCTTGAATGCAAGATGATTTGACAACATTGATATCTAATGAAGTTATTAGATAACTAGTGTAATGAATATTCTAATAGAATATGTTTGAATCTAGAATTACATTCCTCACCGATTTGCTCTCAAATTCTAAGGATGAGCAATACAGCAATTGTTGCATAATTGTCATAGCCAACAAACTTGAAAGTTTAGAAGGTATCAAACATTACACTATAGATATTGAAGTTTACGGAGATTTTAAAGAGCATATTGTTGTTTGTATACAATGATGCTGGTTTAATTGAGATGACACTCAATACTAGTCATGGGAGGATTTCATCCTTGTAAATGGCATGTGAACTAGTTGTGTTTAACCAAGAGCATAGTTGCATTATACAATAAAGAATTAGAATGCTTTAAACTTTAAAAATTGTTTGAAAGTTTGATTGTCATAAATTGGTGTTGAGGATGTCACACACTTTATGAAATATATTATGTGGCAATATCAAGATATTTTGAATGCACACATACAAGAACTTCACTAGTTGAATTCTTGAAATAAGTATTCTCAAAATTTCGATAGATCAAAGTTAGTTGAAATTATGCCTTGTCAACAAGTATGATTGTCATTACTTGAGACATAATTCATTAACAAGTATTATCATGCATTGATCTATTTAGTATTTGGATAAGGGATGTTATGAACAAATATTATTTAAATGGAATAAAATATTGGTTATGTTTATTTTTCATTTTCTTAATATTATATCCTATATTTGCATGTTTAATCCGTGAATAACTTATGTTATTCTAAAAGTCCGTTGTCGATCAATGATGTGGGAATGTCATTGAATTAAGACAAATCTGATTTTTGGTAGAATATACTTTAAGTATATTGATGCGGACATGCCAATTCACATGATATTCAATGAATTGAATATAGGACAGATCCCAACTTTATATGATGATACTTTATGGATTTTGTAATTAAGTATATCATGAAGTGTTTATCCTACTTGAGATACCGATAATGTTGAATGTAGTGCATTTGTGTAAGATAGTCTAACGCTATCCCGAATGGTAGTTATAAGGGATATTTTCGGAAGTGTTACAAAGTTCATGAGTTATGTTTGTAGTCAAGAGAATTTGTTCCTTTGAATTTGTTTCAAAGCATAATACTATATTTGGGCCCCTCGTAGGTTGACAAGATGTTTGTATGGCCATACCCAAGATCTATCTGGAATACGTTCAGATGATTTGGTAATCTTGTTCAATCAAATAACGAGAAACGAATATTAACTTATGATATGACTTGATCCATATTCATAGTTAATGTAGTATTAGTAACAAAAGGATAAGTAAAAATGATGAATCATTAAATGGTTTTTCCAGAGTCCATACTCGATTCGATATGGGGGCATTGGCGTGTTAAAGCTAGACTAACCAATGTCATTACTATATTAAGTAATATCCAAGTGGGAGCTGAAAGGTTTATGGATAATTATTAATATATGTATGACCGGATTCGAACTCGAGACTTCGGGATTGCACGCATTACGTATGAGAATCAATGTATAAATAATTAATATATAAAATGTTATATTTAATTATTTGATCACGAAATAAATACTTAATGATATTTAATATTTGACGAGTTTTGATTATCGGTCATTAAATGTCAACGGGATATGAAGAAAAGTTAACAAGTCAAGAGAAGGTTTTTGGAATCCTCTTTTGGGCTTGTGTTTGGACGAAAACTATAGAATCCCACATCGGATACTATAGCAATCTTGACATCTACCATAAGGCTATAAATACATCCCCATGTATTCATCCTTTGGTACACTAGATTTCAATAGAAGGCCAAACCTCTTCTTTCTTTTTTTCTTGTTCTTGGTCGAAGTGAATCCCATTGTAAGGGATTTATGAGTGACCTTGAGCATAACAAAGGTGTTTGGTTAATCTATTGTGATCAAGAACCTAGCTTTTCTCATTGAGTCGTTACTAATACGTGTGTACAAGAACGAAGAGCAAATACACTTGTGTTTGCATATCTTGGGTATTCGACTTTGGATATGGTCGAATTATATAAACCCTAATTTATTAGGGTTTAGGGTTTCTTGGTCGTTGATCTTAATTTGGGGCTTTCATGAACCCTAATTGCATTGATTCGCAAAAGGTACGCATATACTTTTAATTCGGTTAATTAATTTACAAGTATTATTCCTATTACTTCCGCTGCATGCTTTGATGATGTTTACTTGTTTTTATATAATTGTTATGATTAGTAAAACCCAACACTACTAACACTATCACTTCTTGATTTGGTCAAAAAGGTATATCGTTTATGTATTTGACCTAAACTTAAGTATGAATATAATGTTTAAATCAAGCTTCAGATTTTGTATTGCTACTAACCGTAAATCCATACTACAGGGGCTCGTTCGAGAATCAGATATTACCGCATTTAATATTCCATTCTACAATCCATGTGAAGATGAAATTAAGGACATTATTGAAAATGAGGGATCATTTTCCCTTCATAGCATCACCACCAGAGACAACCGATCCATATGACACATATTACATTAAAATACGGCTTCCAAGAGCTCAGTTTTAGTCATGGGGAAAATCCCAAAAATCGCTAAAGTGTTATGAACCCTTTGTTGGCGTCTCATTTTGGAAGCTCCATAATCGAAAAACTATTTAACAATATCGCAAAGCATGTGTCGGAATCTTTTGTTATCAAGAAAGCAAGACACACTAGTATAGTCATGTCATTGATTAAGAAATGATCTACTAAAGTTTCAAATTACGTGGTCCTGTGATTTATTTCCATGTCAGATTTGTAGCAATCATGTACTTTCTATATGTTTCTTCTTGCTGAAAAACGTGTTTCATGTAACTTTCTTCAGCAACCTTATTTGGGTTGTTCACTTGTTTGTGGTAATAAAATCTTATTGGAAGTCCAAATTTAATTCGCATACTTGATAAAAACGTACGTACGTGTGACTCACTTGATTGGAGCTCTCTTGACCATTTTATGATATAAAAGGGTTTTAGTTAGGGTGTTCACGAGTCGAGCTTGAATATTTCACGAGCCGAAGCTTTTAAGACTAATATTTAGCTCGGCTCGTTCGAAAGTTTGTTTAGTTATTCGAGTCGAACAAGCCAAACGAGTTGCTCGAGCTAAACGAGCCGAACAAGCTAATCAAGCTAAATATGTAGGTTCCAAATATTTTTTAAAATTTTAATTACAATTAGTATAATAGTTTACACTTAAAACCAAAACTAACGATTTCAATTTATAATAGAAACTAGTAAACTTGGATTTTGTTTTATACACTTCCCATTGTCTTCCTTTTATTTCACTCATCCAACATAAATTGTGAAATGATTTTTTTTTTTCTTTTTCCATTTTATTCAAGCATACAAGCCTTAGTTAGATTGTTAATATACATACAAAATTTAACCTTTATTACTTTTAGTTATGTATCAATAAATTGTTATTTATATATATTCATTGAGCATAAATAGTTGTTAAAGTTAGTTTTACGCTAGTTAAGTGTTTTACTAAAGAAATATATCCATCTATATAGTATTCCTTTCATCCTTAAATAAATGTGCACTATTGACTTTTTAGATCTTTGTTATTCAACTTTTACTTTAAATTATTTTGTTTGTGTTGTAATACTTGATACAAAATGTATGAATGGATTAAGTTTTAAATATATTTTTATTGGTATAATTTTCATCAAATATTGCATAGCACAAACAAAATAATTTAAGGTCAACTTTGCCACCTCACTAATGCCAAGTCGCTAAAGCCACATAGCACATTAAAATTGCAATCCTTTGCTGCTATGAAGAATTATTTATGTGATTGACAAAAATATAGAAACTCAATTGTAAATCACTTGAAAATGTAGTTAACTTGCCACTTTTTATGGTTGTGTGTAGCTATCTTTATTTTTTCACTTTCTATCAATAAACCTGCATCGTTAGTCCTTTATGTGTACCCGTTACCTACTAAACATGCATCGTTAGTCCTTTATACTAACGGTCGTTAATTAATAACTTAAAATTTAGTTTTCTTACGCCAAAACTTGCACGCTAGTCGATATTTTCTAGTTTTCGTCCGCTTTAACGCTATTGCTTAAATGCCAGTTTGTAGGTTTGCATGCCGTCCGTTTCACGTCGTCCGCTTTTGTATGTTTTTGTTCGTGTTTTCATGTTTTCGTCCATTTTTATACGTTTTAATCCGTTTTTACACGTTTTTGTTCGTTTTACACGTTTTCGTCCTTTTAACACGTTTTCGTTTGTTTTTGCACGATTTTGTCCGTTTTTACACGTTTTCGTACGTTTTTCCACGATTTTGTCCGTTTTTATACATTTTCATCCGTTTTTACACATCTTCTTTCTTTACATCGCTGTGCCATTCTACACAATTTCTTTTGTTTTAACATCGCCGTCCGCTTTTACACCTTTTCGCCCCGTTCTGTACATTTTATCCATTTTTAGTTGTACAAAACGCATGAAGTTCCACAAAAACGTATAAAAATGTATTATTTATTGGTTTTCTACGTTTTTGTTCTGTTTACACGTTTTCATTTGTTTTCGCGACGTTGCTTCGTTACGTTGCCGTTTTGTACGCTGTTGTGTCTACATCGTCGTCCGTTTTTCCATGTTCTTTCTTATGCTTTCATCTCTTTACATACTTGTTTACACATTTCTTCTTCCATTGTAACACCTTTTGAAGAGTTTTGCACATTTTCGCCTGCTTACGCTTCATCGTTTTTGTACATTCTTATCCCTTTTTTGCTGTATAAAAACGTATAAGAATGTACAAAAACGTACAAAAATGTATAAAAACGTATAAAATGTATTAATGATTCGTTTTCTTATATTTTTGTCCGTGCTTACACGTTTAGTCAGTGTTTACACGTTTTCGTTCATTTTTGCACATTTTCGTTCGGTTTTGCACTTATAGAAATGTTCAAAAACGTACAAAAAAGTATAAACATTTATTAGTTATAAGTTTTTCACGTTTCACCTCTTTTACATTTTCATCTCTTACATTTTTTTGTCTGCTTTGCACATGTAAACCCACTTTAAAACATGTAAAAACGAATGAAGTTGTAAGAAAACCAACAATTAATACATTTTTATATGTTTTTCTACGTTTTTGTAAAGCTAAAAATGGATAAGGGTGTATAAAAACGGACGAAAACGTCTAAATACGGAAGAAAACATGCAAAAATGAACGAAAACGTGTTAAAACGGACAAAAACATGTAAAAAAATGAAAACATGTAAAAACGAACGTAGACATGTAAAAACAGATGAAAATATGCAAAAACGGACGAAAATGTAAAAAAAAATTTAAAACATGTAAAAATGAATGAAAACGTATAAAAACAGACGAAAACGTAAAAAAACCAATAATAAATACGTTTGATACATTTTTTTTTAATTTTTTTGTACATTTCTATACACTTTTATTTGGTTAAATACTGATTAGAATGTACAAAAACGTATGAAAACGTGTAAAAACGAACAAAAACGTAGAAAACGGACGAAAACGTGCAACAACGGACAAAAACGTGCAGAAACGGATGAAAACATGTAAAACAACTAAAAATCTGAAAACGACAACAACATAAGAAAACCAATAATTAATACATTTTTATACGTTTTTGCTCATTTCTATACATTTTTGTACATCTAAAAACAGATAAGAAAGTTCAAAAACATACGAAATTGTGTAAAACGCACAAAATGTGCAAAAAATGAATGAAAACGGTTAAAGGACTAAAACGCGATAAACGAATGAAAACGCAGATAAAACCCGATGAAAACGGAAAAGTTCCACTAAAACGCGGCAAAACGGACGAAAACGTCAAAACGAACGAAAACGAAAACTAAAAACGAAGAAACCCAAACTTTAAGTTATTTATTAACGACCGTTAGTATAAAGGACTAACGGTGCAAGTTTAGCGTAAGATAATTAAACTTTTGTTATTTATTAACGGCCGTTAGTATAAAGGACTAACGATGCAAAAGATTAGCAGGTAACGGGTACACACAAAGGACTAACGATGCAGGTTTAGTGATAGAATGTGAGAAAAAAAAGATAGCTGCATACAATCATAAAAAATGGCAAGTTAACTACATTTTTAAGTGATTTGCCCTATTTTTGACTCTTTCCAATTTTGCATGTATAGTCTTCGGTTTAAAATGTGCACTTTCCATCTCTCAGATGTTGTAATTCAATCCCACCCTTTACTCTCATGTTTTTCAGTTCATGTGTTATGAGTGTGATTACTCCAAAAGGTGAAGAACGGTGGAATGATCTGATCCCATGCATTCTAAGAATGCGAACCGGACTTTATGGGTGTGATTACTAAACTACATCCACTTAACTATTCTATTTTGCAAGACGCACTATTTTTTTTTGTTTATTTTATTCTTGCGATAATGGAGCATGCATCCACATGTTTTTATCCTATTATAGTTCATCTCATTCTCTATTAGTGTCTTTCTTTTTTCAAATCGCATAGAAGAAATGTCTATCATGTGCTTATCTCAAATTTTCTGTTGGTTTTCTTTTTTATGGTTTATGCTACTGGGTTTAAGTACAAGTAAAGTTTCAAACATTGTTGGTTTTATCCCTATTAGTGATGTGATCGGCAACCAATAATCGATTAGTCATAATGGTCATGAATGATTATCGAAGTTTACCAGGTTTGTTTCATTGATTATGTACGTAATGGTTGATTTCATCATATCATATGTTCAATTCCTTGGCTTCCTTTGCATTGTTGGCAGGATTCTTCGCCACACATAAGGCCCGATCTCTGTGTTTTAATGCTCCAACTCTCCAAGAGACACAATTGCACCATGTTTGAATCATTTTAATCAGTAACTTTAAACCAAGTAGCTAATGTGGTCAGTGAAACCATGCAACACCTTAACCCATCTCATTCTTTGTAACTATCTTTGGTCATCAAAAATTTTGATACTTGGAAATGCTTATTTGAATAATTAGGCACTTTTGTGTTCAGATTAAAAAGATTTTATATTCATCAATAAATAATGCTTGCCATAATTTTATTATATTATTGTGTTTGAGAAATCTTCTACCGAACCAAAGTTGATATCAAATGTGATAATGATGAGTGGCTAGATTTTATCTATGGAGAATGCTCTCATGTTCATAGACGAATATGATAGTACCTCTATCTTAGTGTGGTTTCAGTTATTTAAGGAACTTAACATTTTTAGTTATTTGAATTGTTTTATTGAATTAATGGGCATTCTAATCATCGTTGGTAGTAATGATTCTTCCCTAAAACAATATCAGGAGTGATTACATCGGGGTCTTTATTCATTTATTTGAAGAAAATTGTGGAAAACTAGAAGGGGGGTTGAATAGTTTTACCAATTTAAAACTTCCTTTTAAATATTTAGATCGACTTATGTCAATCTATTTGATTGTTTATGTTGGACGTTGATAGATAGATACATAAACGTGTAATGAGATATAAAGAGTAAGAAGCACATCACCACGACACAAGTTATTTATAGTGGTTCGGCTACAAGGACACCTTCCTTGCCCTACTCCACTCCCCGAGTCACCTACCGAGTTTGTAAGCACTACACCAACTCCTTATGGCGAGAGTTTCCTCACAACGTCCGCTTAACCTTTTCCCGGTACAAAGCTAAATACCCGAGTTCTTTCCACAAGGCTAAACCACACCTAACACAATGTCGCTTACCCTTTATACGGTGCTAGGATATCCACGAAGTTTTTCACACCTTAGGAGAACTAATCCTATCACAACGTCGCTACCCTTTATTAGGTACACTAGGCTAAGCACCTAGTTCCATTACTATGGAGGAACTACTACCCTTCACAACACCTAATCTCAAGGAGATCTACTCCTTGTTACAACACCATCAAGGATATCACCATCCTTGTAAATAATCAAATACTTATATGTATAACGATGCACCTCATCAATTTAATTAGTAAATTCTTCCCAAATGCTACTTGATCTCGATTCTTGGCATCCTTCACTAATGCCTTTGACACAACGCTAAGCACCCTTCACTAATTCCTTCGTTTGACACCTTTAGCATTCTTCGATAATGCTTAGACACGGATGATGAACATCTTTCACTAATGCTTTCATCTTGACACTTTCGGCATTGTTCACTAATGCCTTCAACCCAACATCTGTGGAGAAAGGAAGAACTATCAACAAGAGAACCTTAGTTGTCTTGATGATGATTAAGCATGACAACTCATGGACTTGAGCCACGTTTCAAGAAGTGGTGATGATCTCTTAAGAGGAACCTAGAAGCATCACAAAAACAAAAGACAAACTACATATATCACTTAGATATGAGGTTAGAGGGTTAGAATACTTGGGGAAGTATGTGTGTAAAGTCGTTTAGAAAGGAAGAAATGGCTCTCATTAGAGAAATTCTCTACTGTTCCCGGATCCCACGGATCCCTTCCACTTGGGATCCGCTAGCACAAAGCCGTGGATCCGTGGAACGCTTCTCTTTGCCCATGGGTATTTTTGGTTATGGGTCATGGGTCATGGGTTATGGGTTGATCCATGGTTTTCTAGATACAATGAACTTGGTTAAGTGGTATATAAAACCATAGGTTATGGGTCAATACCATTTGCTAGTTTTTACCCATTTAGTATATACTTGTTTTACCCATTTTAGTATATACATATTTTTACCCATTTTAGTATACTTAGTTTAAGTATGTGCTAACCCAATATGTAAACATTAGTTGTTGTACATATATATATATTATAAAATCACTTAAGCTTGTTTTAGTGTTTTATGTGAAAACGTAAGTGCGTTAGAAAACTATTAACTCAAACTATTTACCTACTCTATTTGTTTCGTTAAAATGATTTTACGCTTGTTATCGACAAAACATTAGAAGATCGTAAAATATAAATAAACGCTTTTACGGCTTATTTGTATTAACAATAATCTCCCCTTTTTTGTTGATGACAAAACATAAAATTATTTTAAGGAAAAGCTAAAATTCGTAAAAGTTTGAATTTGTAGTTTTGACTTTCTTCTCCCCCTTTTTGTCGAAACAAAAAGTGTTAAAAGAAACTAACACAATTTATAAGAAATGATATGTAAAAAAAATGTAAAGAGAGCAAGTGACGGGAATGGTACTCGTCTTGACTCCCCCTTGACGAGTCCATCCCTTGAAAGGGCGCCAAGGACATAACGTAGAATAAACTAATTAATGTTGCAAATGGTTCGTCTAAGTGACGAAAACGTGCTCCCCCTTGAAGATTGCAAAGATGCAATGGGGTATCATGAAGTATAATCCAAAAACGATTTAATGTTGCAAAATGATTTAGCAATTTCGTTTGACACAAAGCTCTCCTAGCTTTATGGTGTCAAGATCTTCATGTGTATTTTGAAAATCTACAAAGTAAATGTTAGAAAACAAGAGTATAGTGCAAAATTTCCTGCAAATAAAACTCAAGTTAGTAGAAATTTGTGTTTTCAGACCACGGATCCCACTTCCTCTTCTGAGGGATCCGCTCTAGGTGTTTTGGAGGGATCCGCTATTCATGACAGTTTCTTCGAGTGAAGAAATGTCAATGAATGCTATTTGAGGAAATGAGATATATGTACAATATAACAAGCACAATACACAAAATAATCATAGCATATAAGTATTCATTCAATAAAACAAGAGATACAACCAAATCTCTAAAACTAAGAGAATGAACTTAGCCATACAAATACTACTAATGCTAATCTCATTACTAGACTTAGAATGTGACAATGTGCTTAAGTTTAGGGATGAGTGGACTTGTTGAATTGATCCAACTTTGCAAGAAGATAATTAAACATGAAATGTATCTCATTTTCGTACTTTGAACAAGTCCTTGAGTTTTAGACATTTGGGCAAATATTGTCTTGGTTGGCCCCGAGGGAAATGGATGTTTTGAGGGGGCTCAATGTGTGTTTGAGGGTCTTCATTTTGAGAAGTAGGAAGAGGATCTAAAAATGAGGGTGGTAATGGAACTTCTTCCATATGATCAAGGTTGTTCCTTGTCTCCCATGATGGGCTAGTTGGTGTTGTAGGTGGTTCCCCGATTCAATGAAAAGGTTGGTGAATGGGAGGTTCTTGGTGGTGAATGGAACAATGAATATATGTTTGGATGAGGAAGAGGCTCATTCAAGGAGTGTAGTCCATGCTCAATGAATGAAGGTTTTGATGGCTTGCTAGAACTAGCCATGTTTGGTTTAGAACTAGATGATCCTTTTTTCTAGTTGGAAAGGTTTGATGCTAACTCGCGTTCTCTTAGCTTTGTTGGATGGGTTTGATGAGGTGGGATTCTAGAGTCATTATCTCTAATAGGAGATGTTTCGGTGGATGAAATTTCATGGATCATTTGACCCTTTCTTTGGGATGATCCTATGTTTGAGGAGTTGTTGCTAAGAGCCTTAGTCATGGTGATGAAGATGCTAATGTGAGCTTCTAATTTCTGAATTTTGAAAGGTAATTGAGGATGGTGCCATAAACCTAAGATTGTTTGGTTTATAAAGAATAATTTGAATTTGGAATTAAATTATTGACCACTTAGAAGACTAAGCATGCTCTTGAGGTTTTGATCAGCTCTAGGAGGACAATTAATGTATGCTAAGAGTGGTTAGAGAACCAAAAGGTGACATGAATTTGAATATAGGAGTCGGTTTATGCTCTCTTGCATCACGGATCCCGCGGATCCTCTCAAGTAGGGATCCGCCTGGTTAAAGACCAGGGATCCGCTATCGACGATTAGGTGAAATCATTATTCTTTTGTAAGGTTTGTTATTAATGGATTTCGAGGGTTTGACTTAATTTTGAAGTCTTTAGTCGTTGATATCTCAAATCCTTAACCATAACAAGCAATGGTGCTTAATAATGGTTTTGGCCAAGAAAATTTGACCTTGGGTTGTCTAACTATATGTTTGACAATGATTTCATTTAATTTGATGTGGAGAAATGGTGATAACAGTGTTCTAGAAGCCGATGATGTCCTAAGAAGAATTTACTAAAATCCTTAAAAATAAGAAGAAATGAAAACTAATTTTGACCCTATTTTGATTAAAAGATGTTTGAGATCAATTTGCTAAAATTGAAGGATAGACCTAACTAAGTGCTATTAAGCGTGATAGATAATGTGAGTGTTGTAGGAATTATGGTGAGTTTTGACTAGTTGATAAATCAAAATGTATCCTAGATAAGCCATGGATGCGAGTGAGATTTTCAATTATTTGAGGAAGACTTAGTTGGCTCTAGTATCTTATGTTTGACTTGTTAGAGGTGATCTATAGACTGCTTAGATGTAGCCAAATCAGATTTCATATCGATGCTACGATCCCGCGTTCCCTCATGGGAGGGATCCGCTAGTTCAAAAGCCGATCCACCCACCGCAGACGTAGAGCTTTCGTGAAATGTGCATCTTTGCACTTTATATCAAATGCATTTCCTAGTTGTTTCTACGGGGACAAAATACAATAGCACAACTAAAATAATGTATACCAAGGTAGGAAGAGCTAAAATTCCTAGAATGAGTGACTACTCACCACTCAAGGGGTCATAAAATCTCATTTTCCAAGTACCTACGTTAGGATTGTTTAGTGCCAAGATATGGCAATACCTACGAACTACAAGCATAATTTAAAATGTTTACAAACCATTGTTTGAAATTGTTCATCATAAGTTTGATTATTCAAACCTTACCTTTCTCCTCCTTCACTTCTTCCCGCCCTCCACTCTTTATCAAACTATCTTCAGTTCTTCTTCTTCAAGAAATTGGCGAAGCATTTGAAGATTCCATTGGTTTGTTGCCATTCGGGTGATTCATTGGGGATGTTTGGCAATTGGTTAATGTAGTCCAAGGGGTCAAGATCGATATTTTCGAGTGGTTGCTACTACCCCTTCACCTTCTCCTTGCCTCTCTTCGTCCAAGAACTGTGGTATGTGGTCTCTTGCCTTCCACCATAAACCTTGTTGTTCTACCCTCAGTTAATGGTACCATAACCTTATTGCAAAAGCTTATCAAGGGATTGTGAGAAGGGTCTAATGCAAAGATGAATTTGGCGAGATGGGTTAGAAGCATTGCATACGGAAGCACCATCTTGTCCATACTTCTAACACTTGCCATTCTTTTGACCATGTAGTAGGCAATGTTGAAGCGAGTTTCGGTCACTAGACAATAGATCCCTGCTTAGGCATGCGCTAGTGATCCTTGTTTCCTACTAGACACACCACATTCTCTAATCACATCTTCCCATTTTCTATACAACGGGTACATCTCCGAGAGCTCCATTTGGAAAGGATCCTATGGATCACTTTTGATTTCCTAGTAACCCTTGATGGGGATGCTCTTGGCAAAAGCACGGTGTCTCTTACCGTGGTTGCTTCCGGGATTGTTGCGTGATAAATTTCGTGATGATCAACCATTGTGTGTAGTTGTTCCAAAGACCATTCATTGGAGTACATACAAACACCTTGATACGGAACCCCTATAATTCTTCCAAACTCTATAAGTGAAAGACTAAACTCTCGCTCATTGATGGTGAATTCAATTGAGATGGACCAATCATCATTTCTAATTATACCCATTGTCTTGTAGAATTCAAGCACAAAGACCGGGCAAATTTCCTCGTTTATATCCAATAAACAATCAAACCCAATAGTTGCAAAAACTTCCCTTACGGCGGTATTTGCAAGAAATGATGGATCAACAACTCTACCTTCATGAAAGAGTCTCTTTTCAAGCAACTTAAAGGCCTTTCTATCGCCCGGACTTAGACCATTTTTCCTATGATACATGGGTATGTAGTGGGCGGTGTTTTGGTAATCTTGTTGCTTGTTGCTTGGCATGATTATTCCTAAACAATGCAACCACAATGTGGTGTTAATTGTGAATAGTAACCTAGAGGGTTTGATCACAATTTTGCTCAATTCATTTTTATTGAATTCAAGAAATGAATTTAATTTGTATTAACAATGTTAATTCTTTGATTTGGGTTATCTTAGAAAACAATGTGGTAACAAATTATGACAAACCCACTTGAACCCAACCTCTAAAATGAAGAACTTGTAATCCTAGTAATCAAAGAATGAAATCAACAATGTAGTGAAGATTATACTTACACAAGTGATTGTTATGCTTGAGAGAGATGATCAAGTTGCTCCTGTGAACAGTAGTTAGGTTTTTGTTCGTGAGTCTTTAAGGGGAAAGTAGTTTGTGGAACATCCACAGTGATCATTCTTTCATTTAAGCTGTTTCTCTTGCATGCGGATCCCGATCCCTCTTATTTGGGATCCGGCTAGTGTAAGTCCAGGATCCGGCATGACAACAAAAATTAGCTCAAGCATTCCTTGATACCTTTGACTTGGGAATTCTTAAAGTGTTTAAAGTATTGATGTCTTAGGTTCTAAAACTTGTGTTTGATGTTTTAAGCTAATCTTATTTGACGTAGTTTCCTTTTAAAGAATTGGTCATAATTTTTGGGAATTGTTTTTCAAATATTATAATAAAATCCCATTTTATTATAATGTAAAAAGTTTCACATAAATTTTATTGACGAAATGGAGTGTCAATAAACCCTTTGTGATGAATAATGATAATGGTTATCAAATAACCAAGATATTATTATTATGAGTTGGTATTGTGATCTATACACATAAGTCGGAGAATACTAATTTGATGATGACTATAAAATGAATAACTACTAGAATAATAACTAATAAATCATGCAACTAAGATTTTAATAGTAACAATAAAGTTAAGTAATTAAAGATCATGTCTTTGCCAAATATTCTTTTTAAGAAAAGAAGTATTTAGATGTTTTGTGATCTTCTTGGAATTTCCGTGATTTATGTTAAGATTACTAAACATTCTTTTTGTAAAAGAAATATTTAGATAAGTTCTTTATGATCTTTTGGTGACCTCAAATCCAAGTATGAATGATGCTTAAAAAAAATGTTAGAGCATTCTATCATTGTCCAACAATAAACAATATATAATGATTTTTGAAAATATGACAAAAATAATCCTTCTTTGTAGTTTTCAAACATACATGGATCGTATCAAGTTTTTAAAGTACAACATACTATAAGAAACTTGGTAACGAGTCTCTGATGCCAATTGTGGAAAACTAGAAGGGGGGTTGAATAGTTTTACCAATTTAAAACTTCCTTTTAAATATTTAGATCGACTTATGTCAATCTATTTGATTGTTTATGTTAGACGTTGATAGATAGATATATAAACGTGTAATGAGATATAAAGAGTAAGAAGCACATCACCACCACACAAGTTATTTATAGTGGTTCGGCTACAAGGACACCTTCCTTGCCCTACTCCACCCCCGAGTCACCTACTCGAGTTCAGCACTACACCAACTCCTTATGGCGAGAAGCCTTCACAACGCCGCTTAACCTTTTTCCGTACAAAGCTAAATACCGAGTTCCTTCACCAAGGCTTAACCACACCTAACACAACGCCGCCACCCTTATACGGTGCTAGGCTAACCACCGAGTTCTTTCACACCTTAGGAGAACTAATCCTATCACAACGTTGTTCACCCTTTATTAGGTATTAGGCTAATCACCTAGTTCCATTACTATGGAGGAACTACTACCCTTCACCATTAACAACACCTAATCTTAAAGAGATCTACTCCTTGTTACAACACCATCAAGGATATCACCATCCTTGTAAATAAACAAATACTTATATGTATAACGATGCACCTCATCAATTATATGACCTAGGCATTCTTCCCAAATGCTACTTGATTTGATTCTTCGGCATCCTTCACTAATGCCTTTGATACAACGCTTGGCACCCTTCACTAATGCCTTCGTCTTGACACCTTTAGCATTATCCAATAATGCTTAGACACGGATGATGAACATCTTTCACTAATGCTTTCATCTTGACACTTTCGGCATTGTTCACTAATGCCTTCAACCCAACATCTATGGATAAAGGAAGAACTATCAAGAAGAGAACCTCGCTTGTCTTGATGATGACGAAAGCATGACAACTCATGGACTTGAGCTTGCACGTCTTCAAGAAGTGGTGATCTCGCTTTTAAGAGGAACCTAGAAGATCAAAACAAAACAAAAGACAAACTACATAGATCACTTAGATATGAGGTAAGAGGGTTAGAATACTTTGGGGAAGTATGTGTGTAAAGTCATGTTTAGAAAGGAAGAAATGGCTCTCTATTTATAGAGAAAATTTTCATTGTTCCTCGGATCCCACGGATCCCTTCTAATTGGGATCCGGCTAGCACAAAGCCGTGGATCCGTGAACGCCCTCTTTGCCCATGGGTATTTTTGGTTAAAGGGTCATGGGTCATGGGTTATGGGTTGATCCATGGTTTTCTAGATAAATGAACTTGGTTAAGTGGTATATATAAAACCATGGGTTATGGGTCAATACCATTTGGCAAGTTTTACCCATTTAGTATATACTTGTTTTTACCCATTTTAGTATATACATGTTTTTACCCATTTTAGTATACTTAGTTTAAGTATGTGCTAACCCAATATGTAAACATTAGTTGTTGTACATATATATATCATAAAATCACTTAAGCTTGTTTTAATGTTTTATGTGAAAACGTAAGTGTGTTAGAAAACTATTAACTCAAACTATTTACGTATTCTATTTGTTTCGTTAAAATGATTTTACGCTTGTTATCGACTAAACATTAGAAGATCGTAAAATATAAATAAACGTTTTTACGGCTTATTTGTATTAACAAAATTTTTTATAATCACATAAATTTTCAAAAAATATAAATAAATAAAATAAAATAAAAATCCCCAAAGAACTTTTACATAATGAATTGGCATGATATCATATAACAAAAGAAATGTCATTTTATAAGGATAGAAAAGTGGAAGGAGCGGAGTGAAAAGGTATTTACATGGACCGGGTCCAAGTTGAATCAAGTGTTTAGGCAATTTTTAAACTGGGACATGTAATATTGATGCTATCCTGCTTGATTAATAAGCAACTGATTAGAAGGAACATTATGGATTCCACATGACGATTCATCGACTTTGAAATACAAATACTACTTGTAACTTATTTTTCCATGGTTGCATAAAGTTTAAATCCACTTCTGAGAACCACGAAAGTTCTATGGGGATCCATGGAATAATACATTACATGCTTAACGGGGATTGAACTCAGACATTTGGTTTGCAAACTACATAACCATTAAATCTATAAAATAGGTCTAGAACAAGGTTTCCCACAATCTATTGTCGCACAATAGGCTTTAAGATGGCGATGACGTAAGCTGGGTTGCCAAATGTGTCACTAATTTAATATAGTAGAATATGTCTTAGTATTTCATGATGATATCCTTTATTAACCATTTATTATTTGTATTTATATATTTATTTATTTATTTATTTATTTAATGTGGAGTATAGTTGGATTAGTTACTTAATCTTTGAAATGATGTTTTTATTGTAGATGATATGAGTATCAACCTATTTGACTAGTTGCTATTTTATGATGAAACCATTTGAACTTTTTTCCCACATAGGTAAATGAGATAAAATTTTCAAAGGTTATATATCATAGTGCAATTGAATCTTATGTCTTAGAGTTAATAGAAGTGCTTTGGGGCTTTTGCAAATGGCATGTGTGTAACACATACATACCGCTTACATGTCCTCCAAAAAATTACATGAACTTATAAGTTTTTGTACAAAGACTTCAAGCTTTACTTTTCTTTTACAATGATTAAGACTAATAAATCTAGCATCCTTACATTACATGGAGAGTATTTAGTCATATGTAGATCAAAATTTGCAGACAACTTTATTTCACTACAAACCTCAAATTTTTAAGAGGTTGCCCTCTAATATGCATAGCACAAAACAAAATTTGTAGTTTACTCAACTTTATTGCGAAGCCTTATACCTATTTCGTTAATAAGATCATAGAAAATGGTGATACATTACAACTTGACTCAATTTTTATACATTATTAACCTGACTCAGTTTTTATACTATACACCCTCGCAAACTAGCCATCTATACATCCTCTGCATCATCATAATTTCAGTCTAAGACCGGGTATAAAAAACAATAAAAAACCAAATTACAAGCAACAACGTTATTTTATTACAATATCTTTACTTATAAAAAATAGTGCAATATATTAATTACTTTATTTGACTCTCATGTTACAATTTAACTGTTTAATAAGGAGACTCTAATACCGTATTTGTCACCGTCACTTCAGCTTTATTTCTCTACAACCGAACTACTGCAATAAGAAAACCAACTTCACCACAAAAAATATCTCACTTAAACAAAAATACACCTACACAATAACCAAAATTACACACACACAACAACCATGACTCGGTTGTTTGAACGACCAAGTTCTCTCCCCAAGGCACCTAAGACGCGTCCTAGACGGTGACCATAATAAAGTGGTACTCGGTAGTACATATTTTTGTTGCTATTAGAGTGAGCTCAAGAGGTTAATTAAAAAAGCTATAGTTATCATATTTCATATTTTAATAAGTTCATACACAACTAGATATCATGAGCCGATTTAGGTGGTGCTTGTTTAAGCTTAGTTAGATAGCTTATAAACTTATTAGCTTATATAACAAAAATAAACATACTTAGTTTTTTTGCTTAGCTTATATGATTGAGTTTACATGTTTACGCGATAAAACTTTATTTTCTATCATTTTACTTGATTAGTTAACCGAAATACTAATATAAACTTATGAGCTTGTTATTTATAAGTAATCCGCTTATCTTTATTTATACTTTATATAAAAGAAAAAACCTATATTCTTGAAAGTAAAAATTAAGAAAACTATATATTGGAACCATAATATTTTATTATTATTTTTGTTTATAACTCATATTATTTTTATTCAGTTTAAATCATGTTTAATCTTTAAATTCTTAAACTTTTATTATTTTTTGATTATAACCCATAATATTTTTTATCATACAACTATCTATCGTTATAAAATTCCGTAACTATGCAAAGATACAAAAAAATAAAATATTCAAACTTTAATCTTGCTTAAAAACTTAAAAAAATTACAAATATTAATATAAATAATACTTATGAGCTTGTAATTTATAAGTAATCCCCTAAAAAAATAGTCAAACTTTCTTGCTTAAAAAATTAAATAATTAATTACAATTTCGTCCACAAAATCTTTTCGATCTCACTTACAAGGTATATTACGAAAAAGCAAGATATATACATATAAACAAACAAATAACGCAGTATACATTGTCTCTGCTATGCGCGGTTAATAATTTAGTCATATACTGTATAAGACAAAACATAATGTTACGAGCTTAATTCTAAAAGGTTGAATTCTGCTAAGAAACGTTGCTTAAGACATAGGTTTCTGGTTTCTCTAGTTAGTCTTGTTTGAGTATGCCAACGATAAAATTCTTATACGTGTCACAAGTAGAACACTCGAAATAAAACTACTTAATCCAATAAAACTCTATTATATCTTACTTTTGAACAAGGTTATAAATAGAGCGAGGTGTGGCGTGACTGCATGACCAAACATCACGCCTTAACGGTTAACGTGAAGTTTTTGTGTTTATAAAACGTGGCATAAGGCGACACAAAATTTAAAAATATTTATATATTTATATCATATTTCTCTCAAGTTAAAAAAAAACATGACATAAAACGTGACGTAACGGCATGACTAAGGCTTCAACGCCTTTTAGAACCATGCTTTTGAATGACAAACACCTTGTAACTACATTCCATCCCATTGATCCAATCGGGTTCATTATCTTCCCTCCATATGCATACTCCTCAATCTTGACAAAACAAAACAAAACTAAAAGATGGTCTCATCTTCATCACATCTCATCCCACACTTATCATCCCTCCAATTTACAAACCCTAAAAACCCTAAAACCCAATTATCAAATTTCACAGTCAACTGCCATAAAGATCACACAATCTCAATTCGACGCAAGGGTATCCGAAACCACAGCGGCCGTGGCGGCGGAGGGCCACATTTCAAAACCCCCAAATTTTTAGCCTCACAAAACCCTAGAAACCCTAAAACCCATATCTCAAATTTCACCGTCAACAGCCTTAAAGACTCCGCCAATGTGAAATTGGACGTAAAGGGTGGCGGGAATGACGGTGGTGGAGGCGGCGGAGGTGACGGCGGAGATGGTGGTGGAGATAAAAAGGGTGGGTTTTTGCCTGATTGGGTTGATTTTACGTCGGATGATGCGAAAACTGTGTTTGCGGCGTTAGCGGTTTCGTTGGCGTTTAGGTGGTTTATTGCGGAGCCGAGGTTTATTCCTTCCTTGTCTATGTATCCTACATTTGATGTTGGAGATAGAATTGTTGCCGAAAAGGTTGATTCTTTGTTTAATTTTGTGTTATTTGTGCATTTTGCATTGGGTTTCATAGTTGTAGATTATTTGGTAGGCAGTTTTAGATATGTATTTAAGAAGTAGCTAGAACAAGATCAATAACGGATGAGGTTTTTCCTAGTTACCCGCGGAGGGCGAGTCTGTGATTTTGGTGTATGTGGCCTAACTAGGTATCCCAATGACCATTACCAAACCTTTTCCTTGGCCACTCACAAGATGTTTAGTGTGTACCTGGTGAGGTTTGAGTCCTTAACCTATTGTGAAGATAAGTTCCTGACCACTAGGCCACATTTTTAGATTTAAAGACAATGCCGATCACCCTTGAATCAATATTAGGTTTGAAAGTATTATGCAATTTTAGACTTTGAAGAAAAGATTTTGAATCACATTCGACTTTGTAGCTAGACTAGATATATAACATTGTAGGTGTCTTGTTATGTGCTTATGCCAGATTTGTTTAGAAAAATTAGTATATTTGACATCACAACTTCTTTAATTTATGATTTTGTAGTGAACTGGATGGCTAAATTTCCAAAATGATTATGGTTTTTTATACGGACTTGATTGTGTTTATAAGGTTTGACATTGCGCGTTGAAAGTGATTATTATTGTTACTACATTTTTTAAGGTGTAGAATAATCACTTTCAACGCCAAGTTGAAAGTGTTTAAGTATAGTGATACTGATTCAGTCTGTGACTGCTTTCCGGTTTTAGATATCGAGCTTAGGTGTAGTTCTACTAAAGTACTAAACTGATTAAGGGGGTGTTTGAATTAGCTTTGTTTTTGGGGTTATGAGCTTATTTGAATTTGAAAAAGCTCGTAAGCCACAAAAATAAACTAATACAAACAGTAAAAATAGTATTGATTTATCAAAAGAACCAATTTGTCATCCAAACGCACCTATTTACCTCATCAAGAGCTTATTCTTTCAAAAAAAGTAAAGGTTTGAGTTCTTGTAAGCTTCTAAAAATAGATGCCAAACATTCCCTTTAATGATACACATGTAAATCGAGTAACATCTGGATTTGCCAACATATAAACAATTGATTATGTATTTTCAGAATTTCAACATGAGAAACAGATCCAAACACTATCTTTCATTCCCCATTTTGTTTGAGCTTACTTTCAAATTCTAATTATTCTTTATTACGTAATAATATTCAAAGTGCAATACCAGACTCCCCGAAATTAATCTTTTAGTTTCAAAAGTATTTATGGAGTTTTAGATTTCGATGAAATGAAATATGAATCATGTACTGACACTGAACTTTGTGACGTGCTATTACTTTTGAATTTAAAAAGTAGTATGTTTTGAAAACCAAAGTCCATTGATTCATAACTCTATACTCTGGTCTTTTGCGTTGGTTATTTAGGGGTGGTGGAGTTATTTGAATGTTGATTTTATACGTATATATCTAAACATCTATATTTAACTTAAAAAATTGCGTATATCAGACATGTTTGGTATGAATCTGAGGTTTATTATGAGCGAGGTTTATTCCTTCCTTGTCTATGTATCCTACATTTGATGTTGGAGATAGAATTGTTGCCGAAAAAGTTGATTCTTTGTTTAGTTTGTGTTATTTGTCTATTTTGCATGGCGTTTTTTTGTTGTAGATTAAGGAGCAGCTAGAACGGGTTTAAATTTGATTATGCGACTGTTTTGGGCATGTTTGGTACAATTAGCTAGAGATGTTAACTCGCGCTTGGTTAAACGGCTAAACGGATGAGGTTTTTTCCTGGTTACCCTGGGAGGTCGAGTCTGTGATTTAGTTGTATGTGGCCTAACTGGGGTATCCCAATGACCATTTCCGACTCTTTTCCTTGGCCACCTCCAAGATGTGTAGTGTGTACCTTGTGAGGTTTGAATCTGTGACCTATTGTGAAGATAAGTGCCTGACCACTAGGCCACCTTGGTGGTGGTTGTTAACTCGCTGCTGATTGTTAGATTTAAAGACAATGCTGATCATCCCTTGAATCAATATTAGGTTTGAAAGTATTATGGAATCCTAGAATTTGAAGAAACGATTTCGAATCACGTTTGAATTTGTAGCTAGACTACATATATAACATTTTAGGTGTAGTTCGAGCAGCTGTTATGTTCTTATGCCAGATTCGTTAAAAAATATATAATATATTTGACATCAGAAGTTCTTTAATTTATGATTTTGTTGTGAATTGGATGGCTAAATTTCCAAACTGATCATGGGTTTTAATACGGATTTGATTGTGTTTATAAGGTTTGACATTGCGCGTTGAAAGTGATTATTATTGTTACTGCGTTTTTTAAGCTGTATAGTTTTGAAGGTTTAAGTTAATAAGTCTAGTAATGCTGATTCAGGCTGTGATTGCTTTCGGGTTTTGGATATCGAGCTTATGTGTAGTTACTCCTAAACTGATTATGAGGTGAGGCATGTTTGACAAAATTGCGTTGTATAGAAGTATTTTGGGCTCCATTTAAGGGTGTGTTTGGATTAGCTTATTTTCTTGGGGTTTTGAGCTTACTTGAATTTGGAAAAGCTCGTATGCCCGTTTTTTCGGGCTTATGAAGCTGAGCTTATAGACTTAAATAAGTCATAAGCCAAAATGGTGGGCTTATGAGCTTTTCCAAAACTAAATAAGCCCATAAGCCGCAAAAATAAGCTAATACAAACAGTGAAAATAGTATTGGTTTATCAAAAAAACCAACTTGTCATCCGAACACACCTATTTATCTCATCAAGAGCTTATTTTTTCAAAAAAAAAAGCAAAGGTTTGAGTTCTTGTAAGCTTCTAAAAGATACATGCCAAACATTCCCTTTAATGATATATATGTAAATCGTGTAACATCTAGATTTGTCAACGTATCAAACAACTGATTATGTGATTATCACAATTTCAACCTGAGAAACAGATCCAAACACTATCTTCCGTTCCCCATTTTCCTTGAGCTGACTTTCTGATTCTGACTATTCTGTATTACGTAATCATATCCAAAGTGCAATGCCACCCTCCCCTAAATTAATTTTTTAGTTTCAAAAGTAGTATGTTTTGAAAGCCAAAGTTCACTGATTCATAACTCTATACTATGTTCTTTTGCGTTGTTTGTTTAGGATGGTGGAGTTAATTGAATATATATATATCTAAACATCTATATTCAACTTAAAAGATTGCGTATATCATGCGTTTTTTCGGTATGAATACTTTCTTACTTTATTGTACAATAAGGTGTAGTTATATCAACTCTACCAAGTAACAGCGATGATACAGTTTTTATATTATGACATGCGTTTTTTATTTTTATATAACTATTTCTGTAAATGGTTAATCATATTGTTCAATTCTTGAATCTGACGTTAATACATTATCAACCTTTTTTCAGGTTAGCTATTATTTTAGAAAGCCATGCCCAAACGATATTGTGATTTTTAAAAGCCCTCCAGTTTTACAAGAGGTTGGATACACCGACGATGATGTCTTCATTAAACGAGTTGTTGCCAAGGCCGGAGATTTAGTGGAGGTGATTATTCTTTATTTACTCCATTTGTTTAAAAAATAGCCCTTTTCACATAGAAACGTGATTCATCGATTCTCGTAGTTTCGCTAAAGGTGGCAAAATGGGCGGGTTGGATAAGTTGCTAACGGATCAAAACAGGCCTTTTTTGTGCATGTCAAAGAGGGATGGGTTGGATTATTAGAAATTTTATCTGTTTACATTATACAAGCAAAAATTTTATTTCAATAAATGTTGTAGGAGGGTTGACGACTTGACGCATTAAAATTTTACCTTTGCCAACTTTCGAGCTGTTTGACCCGCTTCCTTTTAGACTAATCTAATATTTGACTAGTTTGACCCGTTGACTCGAAACATTTTAGGTCATAGTTTTCTTCTCTGTTTCTTGCTAAGGTGGGATTTAACTGTTTTTCATTTTTTTAATCCACAGGTACATGAAGGGAAGTTAATAGTAAACGGGGTAGCCAGAAAGGAAGACTTCACTTTCGAATCACCCAAATATGAGATGACTCCAATCGTACGCATTTTTATGGTTTTCAATTAGTCACAGTATCATCATGTATGGAACCATAATTATGAAACTGGTGATTAAATCCAATGTATTTATTCTATATTGCAGAGAGTACCAGAAAATTATGTTTTCGTGATGGGAGACAATCGTAATAATAGCTACGATTCACACGTTTGGTAAGTTTTCTAGATTTTGTGCTCAACCTTTTTACCATCATACCATGTTTACGGAAAAGTTTAAAACTTTTACAAATATCATAAGCCTTTGTTATACCATATAACCCGCGAGGCAATCTCAACTGCAAAAAGGTCAAAAAGGGTCACCGCAATCTGACCTTGCTATTTTGTAAGTTGGCGTATTTTATCGGAATGTGTTTTGACTCCTTACCTTACCCACCCATCTTTGGACTTCCACGATCCCAGTTTCTTATATTTCTGCAAGTTAATTCCCGATTGCAAATTTCCCTTTCTTGAGTTAGTGATCCTCAAAATTTGGGTTAACTATTTGTTCTCTTAATTGCAACAGGGGACCTTTACCTTCAAAAAACATAATCGGGAGATCCGTATTGCGTTATTGGCCACCATCAAGGATCGGTAGCACGATTCTGCCTTCAGGTTGTGCCATTGACAAGCCAGAAAATACTAACACTAGTTTAGAATCACAAAAGGATTCAAGTACTTTAGTATCTCAATAGACATTTGAATGGTTTGAGCCTTTGAGGTATACCATTTTCATTTCAAGTTTTGATTGCCAGCAGGTTCCCACATCACTCTCATTAAGTTCATATAATTTGCTTCAAAGTGTACCATTGTCTATAGTCTACCATTTGAATTTACATTTTTTAGCCTGCCTTCATTTCTCGTGTCGCTGCATGGCGGTGCTCGAATATGTAAAGAAGGTGTTCTTAAACTAGTCAAGATATTTCTCTAAATGCAAAATTGCGTATGTAGTTTGTTTTATGTCCAAAATTTGATGTTGGTCAGTTTGTTTTCTGTGCTTCATTTAATGTTTGTTTGGCTTTGGTTTCTAGCGCTCTTGTATTAATGGTGGTACTAGCAACCTATATGGGTAGACCATTAATGCAAGTGTAATTGTTGATCAGTTGTTATATGCAAATGGGACTGTGTTCTTCATGCATGTCTATCACTTTCTTTCTTTCTCTTTAACCTCATTCATATCCTTCAGCAGTGGGTGGTTGAAAGTTGAAACAATACTAAATTGCTCTGACAATAGTTTAAACACTTTTGAGAACACAATTATGTGCTGCTATAAAATGGTGTATTTGGCTTTGTTTGATTGCAAAACTATCATTCTGAGACATAAGACCATCTTTTAGCGCCAATCTTCAAATTTGATGTTTTGGTTTTATAGCCTATCTTCAACCATCGCATCAAATTAGTGTATAAATTTGATTTAACGTTAAATCTTTGCACCGACGTCTTTGAACTATAAAGAAGATACAAAAACTATAAAAACTTGTGTGCAACTAAATGTTTGCTTTGGTATCTTTCTTGTGTCAATGGTGCTACCTAGCCATATACAGGTAGATCATAGATGCAAGTGTAATCTTGATAAGCTTTTGTATGAAAATGGGACTGGTTTCTTGATGTCATTACTTGGTTTCGTTTTTTTACTTATATCTTGAAGATAACCTCATTTATATCCCTCCAGCAATGGTAGTTGACATACCAAATGCTCTGAAGCTAGTTTTAAAGCTCACTTTTATGAGAACAAAGCTATTATAGAAATTAACAAATGACTCTTGGTTAATTTACCTTTACAACATACTAACTTCCTTCTTAATGTTCTGTGTTTGGATAGAAAATATATAGGGTTATTATACATAGAAGTTACTAAAGTTTGCGCGAAATTTGTCCTAAGTCACTAAAGTTTTAAAGTTGTTATTCAGGTTACTAAACTTATGAAAGTTGTCATCCAGGTTAATAAACTTATGAAAGTTGTCACTTAACTAAAACATGACATTTATGTTACTTAACATATCAAAAATATACGTAAAATCACTAAAATTATATACGTGTTTGCTTTTATAGTTTAGTACCTGGACAACTTTAAACTTTAGTGACTTTGACAAATTTGCGCAAACTTTACAACAAAACTTTTTTTGTATAATAACCCAAATATATACTATTTCAAAGCAATACAATTATCAATCGTGTGCTACTAATAAAATTATTTTGAAAAATAACATTTCACACATCCTTTGTCGTCATTATTCTTATCACTCACATCCTAATGTTGATCCAGATCTCATACATAACATAAAACATATAATTTTTTTTGCAGGTGTGTAAAGATGGATAGCGAGTAGACCTATATTAGCTTGAACTTGGACAAAAGATATGTAGCATGCTCGAGCTAAAACTCAATTATGTGACGATGCTTCAGTCAATTGTACTATTTCCTTCTTTTAAAATAACACATCGTGTATATCTCCAACTATTACGACCTCAATTCGTATATGTTACATCCATGACATATAGTATGTTGCCATTGTCCTACATTATTTTCTCCTTTGTAGGTATAATGTGACAGACCAGCTCGGGTACGACTCGAATTGACTCTGCTTTCATATTACTTTAAATAGTACTGAATTTGAGTAATTACATGTATGCAAAAGAGTAAATATTTAATTCAACCTAATCTTTGTTATGACCGGGAGCCTCACGACCCGAGTAATTTGAAGTTGGAACTTGACTCGAAAGTCTACTCTAGTAGCTCGGGCTCGAGCTCAATACAATGCCATTACTCTACATTGTTTTCATTCTTTATCACAAATTGAAAATCCTCAACCTAAAATACGTTTTCATTTCCTTTGACAATCAATACTCTCATTACTTCAAAACCTTCAACGAAAAAATCAGTATACAACGCTCCAATGCAGCCATGACATTAATGTTGAGCTTTTTACAAGCTTTTACGTTTTGGTTGGTGATAGTGTAGGTTGTATATTTATTGCATGTGCTTCTTACTTTGCTTATAAAAATATTACACTCAAATGTCACTAGTTGCTCACTCCATACAAATCAAACAGTACAAAAACCTCTTATTACATCATTCATAATCTGTTTTTGTAGAATTCAAATTCATAAAAGTCAAAACTGCAAATTTCTGAAAAAGTCAAAAATCCATTTTAACTTGCAAATTGCTTCTACTTTTATATTTTTAAAATCTTCATTTATAGTCCTTTTTAGCTGAGATTTTGGATTCTAGCACTTTGGTTGGTTGTCTTTAACTGGGTATTTTTAGTTTATTTTTAGGATTTTTCTAAGCCTCCTAAATCAGTGCTCAAAGTAGCTGCATTAGGGCCATTTGGCATATTGATTTAGAACCTAATATTGAGTTGCGTTGCTTTATCTTGTGCTTTTATGGTCTATTTCAGTTGCAGCAGGCTTATCTTGTATAGTTTAGGTTAGTTTGAGCCTTATGTAGCTTATGGTAGCTTATAGTTAGTTTTTAGCTTATTCTCCTCTAACTTAATCTCATCAGTTACATTGCATCTTGCATTTCCAGTAATCCTGAGTAGTTTCTATTATTTTTCCTTGACTCATAATCATTTTTAGGAATTTTCTGGAAATTTTCATAACTTTTCTGCGCTGTTTACTATTTTTCTTATTATAAATTAGTTTTTAATACTTTTTAATTACGTTTTAATACAATTAATTCAGAAAAGCTTCAAAAAAATAAGTTTTTATTTTTCCTAGATTAAGAAAAATATAAAAAGAAAAAATTTTTTTTTTTTCATATTTTTCCTAGTTAAGTTTGTAATTTTAAATATTAAAACTAATTTAAATGCTAAAAATTACAAATTTAACTAGGAAAAATATGAAAAAATTATTTTTTTATTTTTATATTTTTCTTAATCTAGGAAAAATAAAAACTTATTTTTTTGAAGCTTTTCTGAATTAATTGTACTAAAAAGTAATTAAAAACTAATTTATAATCAGAATAATAGTAAACAGTGCATGAAAGTTATGAAAATTTCATGAAAATTCCTAAAAATGATTATGAGTCAAGGAAAAATAATAGAAACTACTCAGAATTACTGGAAATGCAAGATGCAATGTAACTGATGAGATTAAGTTAGAGGAGAATAAGCTAAAAGCTAACTATAAGCTACCAAAAGCTACCTAAGGCTCAAACTAACCTAAACTATCCAAGATAAGCCTACTGCAACTGAAATAGACCATAAAAGCACAAGCTAAAGCAACACAACTCAATATCAGGTTCTAACATCAATATGCCAAACGACCCTAATGCAGCTATTTTGAGCACTGATTTAGGAGGCTTAGAAAAATCCTAAAAGTAAACAAAAAATACCCAGTTAAAGACAACCAACCAAAGTGATAGAATCCAAAATCTCAGCTAAAAAGGACTATAAATGAAGATTTTAAAAATATAAAAGTAGAAGCAATTTGCAAGTTAAAATGGATTTTTGACTTTTTCAAAAATTTGTAGTTTTGAGTTTTATGAATTTGAATTCTACAAAAACAGATTATGAATGATGTAATATGATGAAATAAGACCTAATAATACTATCCTATATGATTCTAACCCTAAATGACACTTATGCAATCACCTAACTTAACTGATGTGGAAATTAAGCACTAATAGAATTGATTTTGACTTTTACCCTTCAAAAATGAAAGGTGATGATTGAATAGATGCAAACTAACCTAGATGAAGCTATAATATCAGAACTTAAGAAAAAACGAAACCTCTAATATACTTAAACTACTTATGCCAAACATTCTTTAATAGAACTAAAATGCAATCTACACTACTGAATGCTCAAATCTAATCCAAGACAGCAATATATTATGATCTAACAACTATATATGAAACAATAATATGCAATACTAACAATAATAACCAACAGATTCAAGCTACACTATTTCTACAATGAAACAGTAATGAAAAGGAAATATAAGAACAGTTTTTTCAGAACTTACAATGGTCCAGCCACTGTGGCTTGCCAAAATTAATCTAAAACCATTCCAATATCACAATTAAATTTAATCCAATCCTTTTCCCTTGGATCATTTCCCATCAATCACCAATCATTTCTAGCCTTTAGATTGAATCTGCCACACACTTCCAACCAATCAGAGAAGAGAGTTTGAGAGGTATGACACACGGATTGCCAGGGTGGCCTCCGTGTGTCAGTGTGGTGTCAGTGATTTTACTTAATTGCCCTTTGATTTGCCTAATTGAACGAATTGAACATGGGGGTATATTAGGGTTCTTAAGTCTGGGTAATTTGGGGCTAAAAATAAGATTAGGGGTAACTCTTTTGGTGGGTAAGAGTTTTTTTACTATTTTTTCTTGTTTTGACTTTATTGACCAGGGGTAAGTGTAGTAAAATGGGTACCGGGTCATGGGTTTGGGTAGTGGACCGGATAATACAATTTGGGCTTTGGGTTTTTGTTGGGCTTTTGTTGATTTTGGACTTAGGATAGTATATGTGATCCAATTGCTATTTTAAGGGTTAAACATGTACAAATCTTAATTTCAGGGACCATACTTGTAATTCTGAGAGTGTAATCCAAGGGCTGATTTTGCCAATCTTCAATAAACCAAGGACTAGTTTTGTCATTTCTGAAACTCAAGGGTATTTTCAGTCAAATGCTCAAAGTTGAGGGACTAATTTTGCCAATTCTTTAATCTTGATCAAATCTTTCATAAATCATCCTCTTAGCATGAAAATCTTCACAGATGCTCAATTCTGACCTTCCGGCTCAGCTTTAGCACTCTTTGTCTCTCGTGCTCGGGTTTTTTGTCTGATTTGGCTGTCTTTTGTGTATTTTGACATATCCGTACCTGTACATGCATAAACTCAAGAAACCATTAAATATTAGCAATAAACGGCTCTTTCTTGGTTATTTTGGGTCTGATTTGGAAAAGAAAATATATGTGTTTTAGCACATATCACCTCTCAACAACAAACAACATCCTCTCAACAAGCCACCATTGTCTCTCCCATGCACATTTTCAAGCTTAAGCCCTGCCGAAACTCACCCCGCACATGCTCCAACCCATTCACACTGTTTCTTTTTTTTATGATATTCACTCAACAAACCCTTCTATTAGTGTTGAAATAGGTGGTCTCGGCCTAGTTTTGTATTGATATAGACGAATGCGATGATGTGCAACCGATGCACTACTATATCGACAATGGGAGTCGTCATCCTCGGACCGTCTATCGGGAGTTCATGGAAGATTTTATAAACCGATTCAATTCCGAGTGGCGTTACTACGGTTTCATCCGCATCTTTATTCATAGAGGTAACCATCTTCCAATAAGTATTCTAATTAGAATGTTCAATGCTTACATTAACGGTCTACACGATGGGTTTCATTTAAATGAAATCGTTCTCACCTCAAATGGTAAACATCGACCACGGTATTTCTTAAACTATTGATAACGGGCTATAGAGAGAACTATTTTTCATTTGGGGTAATAATGAAAAATAGTCCGTATATCGACAGTTTAAGAAATACCGTCCGATTTGCCTAATAATGAAAAATAGTGCTCTCTATAGCCCGTATATCGACAGTTTAAGAAATACCGGGGCCGATGTTTACCATTTGGGGTGAGACCGATTTCATATAAATGAAACCCATTGTGCACACCGTTAACGTAAGCATTGAACATTCTAAATAGAATACTTATTCGAAGATGGTTACTTCTATGAATAAAGAGGCGGATGAAATCGTAGTGACGCCGCTCAGAATTGAATCGGCTTATAAAATCTTCCATGAACTCCCGATAGACGGTCCGAGGGTGACGACTCCCATTGTCGATATAGTAGTGCATCGGTTGCACATCATCGCATTCGTCTATATCAGTACAAAACTCAGTCGTGAAGTCATTTTCTAAAGGTTCTTCTTCAGCCAACCGGTAATTGTAATTACTTTTCATTTTTTGGTTGTTGAATTGGAAGAAGGATTTTGGACACTGATTGAAGGTTTGTTTTTTTGGTTGTTGAATTGGAAGAAGGGTTTTTGGAAACTGATTTGAATTTGAAATGTTTTATTTGGGGAAATTGCCAAAAATCATTTTCGCCCCTCACTAACTTTAATAGCGAATAAGGTCCCTAGTGTTCACATTTTGTTTCAATTTATGTCATTTTCACTGACAGTCATTATAAAAATCCCCATTAGAATTTTCGTCTTTTCAGTTTTCCCGTCTTTTTTACACGAATAAGGTCCCTAATTATCTTTGGCATTGTCGTCTTGCACATATTGGTAAGAAACGCATGGAAAAGCTGCAACATGATGGGCTTTTGCAAAATATCAATGAGGAATCATTTGATAAATGCGAATCTTGCATATCTGGGAGGATGACAAGGAAACCTTTTTCACAACAACTAGAAAGGGCTTCAGATCTACTTGGTATAATACATATTGATGTGTGCGGACCACTTAGACATGTGTCAAGGAAAGGTGCTTGCTACTTCTTAACCTTCACATATGATTTCAGTCGTTATAGTTATGTTTATTTACTTAAACATAAATATGAAGACTTTGAAACATTCAAGGTTTTCAAAATCAACTCGGAAAGAAGATTAAGGCTCTTCGATCCGATAGAGGTGGTGAATATCTAAGCCAAGAGTTTAAAGATCATTTAGCTGAGTGTGGTATTGTCCAGCAACTCACATCTCCTTATACTCCACAACAAAATGGTGTATCTGAAAGGAGAAATCGTACATTTCTAGATATGGTGCGATCAATGTTTTATCTTACAACTCTTCCCTTATCATTTGGGATTATGCCTTTGAAACTACTGTTCACATTTTGAATATAGTTCCAACAAAGAAGGTTGATAAGACTTCATATGAAATATGGACTGGAAAAGCTCCCAAATTTTCTTACTTAAAGGTCTAGGGTTGTGAGGCGTTTGTTAAACGTGACTCACTAGATAAACTCCAACAAAGATATGTTAAGTGTATCTTCGTGGGATACCCAAAGGAAACGATGGGTTACTACTTTTACTTCCCACCTGAAAATAAAGTCATTGTGGCTAGGTATGGAGATTTCCTTGAAAGGAGTCTCATGTCTCAAGAATTTAGTGGGAGAGATTATGATCTGGAAGAAGAATATGAAGGTACACCACCTTCTGAAAACACTTGTCAACTTCAAGTGGAATCTCAAAGTCTGGGTCCTCCACCTGAAGTTATTCCCATTCGTAGGTCTAAAAGGACTATACGTGCACCTGAACGTCTATGTCTTAACATAGAAGTTAAAGAAAATATGTTAAGGGGTCTTAACGAACCTGCTAACTATAAAGCCGCCATGGATGATCCTCAAAAGGACAAATGGCAATTTGCAATGAATGGGAAAATGCAATCAATGAAAGAAAATGAAGTCTGAATAGAGGTTGACCTGCCTCCTAACGCTAAATTCGTTGGAAGTAAGTGGCTCTATAAGAAAAAGACTGACATGGATGGCGTTGTACACACTTATATGGCTCATCTGGTAGCTAAAGGCTTTACTCAAACCTACGAGATTGACTACGAGGAGACCTTTTCTCCTGTAGCAGATATCAGCATACTATGATTATGAGATTTGGCAAATGGATGTCAAAACTGCCTTTTTAAATGGTCACCTAGATGAAGCCATCTATATGGTGCAACCTGAAGGTTTTGTGAATCCACAATTTCCTGATCGTGTATGCAAGCTTCAAAGATCCATTTATGGATTGAAGTTGGCATCAAGGCAATGGAATAAGAGATTTGATGAAGAACTCAAAAAGTTTGGATTTACTCAGAATCTTGATGAGCCATGTGTATACCATAAAGCTAGTGGGAGTAATGTTACTTTCCTTATCTTATATGCCGATGACATATTAATCATGGGAAAACATATACCAAGTTTAAATGAGGTAAAGTTATATCCTGGTAAATGTTTTTCTATGAAGGATTTAGGAGAAGCACCATAAATCCTTGGAATCAAGATCTACAGAGATAGATCAAAGCGGTTGATTGGATTAAGCCAAAGTGCTTACAATAATATAAATATTAAAGAGATTCAATATGCAAAATTCCAAGAAAGGATATTTGCCAATGCAAGTAGAACATAGGTTAAGTAGCAAACTATGTGCATCAATACCTGATGCGGTGAAAAAGATGAGTAGAGTCCCATATGCTTCAGTTGCGGGATCTATCATGTATGCAGTGAGATGCACAAGGCCAGATGTGGCATTTGCACAAAATATCAATAGTCAATATCAACAGAACCCAGGTGGACTCCACTAGCATGTTGTTAAGAACATTCTTAAGTATTTGAGGAATACAAAAGAGATGTTTCTAGTGTATGGGGGAAATCCAGATGCAGAACTTGATGTTACAGGATTTTGCGATGCGTTCTGGAAATGTGATAAAGATGATACGCAGTCTCAGACGGGTTATGTCTTTGCCATTAATGGAGGAGTAGTAGACTGGAAGAGCAAGAAGTAGAGTACAATTGTGATGTCTGCAATAGAAGCTGAGTACATAGTTGCTTCAGAAGCTGAGATGGAAGCTGTTTGGATTAGGAAATTCATTTCGGGGCTAGGAGTTATGCCGTCAATTGATTTACCTATTAATATGTATTGTGACAATTCTGCCGCAATTACATTCGCCAATGAACCTGGAGTCATGAAGGGCGCCACACATTTTCCTCAACGATATCACTATGTTCGAGAACAAGTCAAAATAGGTGAAATCAATCTACTCAAAGTTCACACAGATGATAATCTAGCTGATCCCTTTACGAAGGCTTTACCTAAGGAAAAGCTCACTCAACATGTCAATGGCATTGGACTTCGTTTAGCTAGTAGTTTCATGTAGATCTGTGGTTATGTATTTGGATAAAGGATTTTATGAAAAATTATTATTTTAAAATAAAATATTTTGTTATATTTAGTTTTTATAATATTGTATCCTATATTTGCATGTTCAATCTTTGAATAACTTAAGATGTATATCCGTATTAACGTAGTATTAGAAACAAAATGATAAGTATGATGATGATTCATCAAAGGGTTGGAAACCACACTCAGGGTCGTTCTAGGGGCATTGGGGTGTTATGCTAGACTAACCAATGTCCTTACTATATTAAGGTATATCCAAGTGGAAGCTGTTAGTTTTATAGATATAAATTAATATGTGTATGAACGGATACGAACACGAGACTTCAGGATTGCACACTTTACGTATAATATTTAATGTTTTAATAATTAATATAAAATGTTACGATTAATTATTAATTCACAAAATAAATAAACACTTAACGAGAATTAGTATTTAACGGGGCTTTGTTAATGATCGTTAAATATCAAGTTAAAGTACTAAAGATGAAATTAATGATCGAGAAGGTTCTAGAACCCCTTTGGATTCCTATAACTGGTCGATCAAAGGTAGTAGGGGTTTCCTACCCTAACTTGGACTCCAAGATTGTTATGATATAAATACAAACCCCTTGTATTCATTCAAAACTAATCTAGAATCCTTGTAAACATAATTTCTCTTCTCCTCTCCTCTTCTTTTGAGCTAAACCGATCGGTGCCCCTCTTAATCCCATTGGAGTCGATTTCCTTAGCTCAAACTTAAGTGTTTGGTTTGTTTGTGATTCAAGAATCTAGCTTTTCTCATTGAATCGTTAGTAATACGTGTGTACAAGAACGAACGACAAATACACTTGTGTTGGTGAATTCTTCCCTATTCGACTAAGGTGTAGTCGATTATATTAAACCCTTATTTACTAGGGTTTATTGGTTCTTGTTTACCGATTCCTTGTTTCGCTAGGAATCACTAAGGGTACGCATATACATTTATATTCGGTTAACTAATTGCAAGTATTTGATCTTTACTTTCTCTGCATGCTTTGATGATGTATACTTGTTTTATATAATTGTTATGATTCATAAACTCCAACAGATATAGTTAAGTAGTGGATCGGGTGCATTAACGAAACTTATCGTCACCTTGATCATTTGGTGATTGGACTAGATACCAAAGGTATCTGAGGTTATGTTCCTATTCTTCAATTTATTAGAGGATAAAAGGCCCAAGCCCGGTTTGTGGGTTTAATGTATTAGGGTTTCACCATTATAAATAATGGTGAATAATAAAGATTTACCCACGAGGAATTATGTAGTCTAACATGGTATCGGAGCGGGTCTGATCCTCAGACCTAGGTGGCTATGTTGAGCCGCCACCACTAAACCACCCCGTCAAACCCTAATGGAAAAAAATGCCGTAACTTTTCTACCCATCAATACAACAGTTACTTGTTTTCAATTTCCCCAAGTTGTTCACTTTTTGAAATAACCTAACCGCGCATCTGTAAGAAGGAAGAAAGAAGGAAATCAATGGCCGGACATTTTGAAGATTGCAGATTCATATGCGGTTATTTTATTTTAAAAAAAGTTATATTTGTTTTATTGTTTGTTTGTTAGTCGATTGTTCGTACGGCTTTGTTACCAGTAGACTAAAGTTGACCATTGGTACCAGTCACTAAAGTCGACCATTGGTACGGTTGTGTTATCAGTCGACTTAGCCGACCGTTGGTACCGGTCGACTAAAGTCGATCGTTGGTACGGTTTAATTACGAGTCGACTAAAGTTATGTTTTTATTATTTTAATGTTTTTTTTTATGTCTAGTTTACTACTTCAATCCGAGCTTTCGCGATTTCGCCGTTCAGACTGCGGGGGAGTATTAGGGGTTCACCATTATAAATAATGGTGAATAATAAAGATATACCAATGGGGAATTATGTAGTCTAACACAATTGTGTGTCGAGACTAATATCTCATTTTTCAACTCTCTCGAAGTAGACTTATTCCAAAAGGAAGAGGATCCTCTCAAGTTGGTGGGACAACTTGACTCAAATTAGTGGATCCTCAACCATTGGATTACAATCAAAGGTCAAGATTAAAAGTGACACTTTTAATCTTGACCTTTGATTGTAATCCAATGGTTGGGAATCATCTAACTTGAGTCACGTTACTTGAGAGGATCCTCTCCCCTTCCAAAATGGTTGGAAACTATTTTTTAATAACCCATCCCATATTTTTGTTGCTTCCAAGATGAGCATGACATGGAAATGAAAACTTGCTAGAAATGTTCATAAATTAAAGTCAGACATAATACTAGATATTGATTTGCACTTTAACTATACAAACACGAATTCTCCTTAAAATTTGATGAATTTGTTGTTCTGAGAGTCCATTTTGATGATGCAAAAGACTCAGCATCGATGTTTTGTCTTCACCAACCGCTCTGCCAAGTTGGCTTGTGAGTGGATCTCAAATGCCAAGTTAACCGAGACACGACCATTGTTGTTTGACATAACCAAGCCCCCTGGCTCCATAAAGAGGAAATTGACGATCTTTCACGTTTACTAATATTATTGTCATTTGGCTTTCTTAGGTTGATAGCAAGGTTGCAAAAATCGTGAATCGGTAGTGAGGCGGTCGACCCCCTGTAGCTTGTAATCCCTCTACGCGGGATTAATCAGTGATTAATCGGATTGGTATTTTTGGCAAATTTTGGATATTTCCGGCTTGTTTTGGGTATTCCCAGAAAGATTTTCCTTAAAACATCTTGTATCTTGTAGTAGATATAAACAACGACTATAAGTGATTACATTTGTTCAAGGTTGCAAAAATAGTAAATCAGTGATAGGGCATTTTTGGCAAGCTTTGGGTATTTACAACGAGTTTTGGTATTCCCGGCAAGATTTTCATTGAAAAACATCATGTAATAGATATAAACAATGACTATAGGTGATTTAAACTTATTTAAGACGAGTTTAGGGTATTTCCAAAAAGATTTACAAGTTACGGTAAGTTTGACCCTCGTTAACCGCCGTTGACCATGGTTGACCAATTTGTTTGAACGATTTACAAAAATCGGCACGGTCGGTGGCCCAGTAGCACCTAATCGGTGATTAATCGGCCTTATAGACCTTTTTTTGCAACACTGGTTGAAAGTAGTTCAAAAACTATTAGAAACAACAAGAAGTTAGCTAAATGTACACATTTTGCTGGCATTTCTACACATCTAAAAGTGAAAGATTGTGCAAGAAGCAAATGGATTCTCACTTACAAGTGCAAGCATTTTACACCATATTTATAAGTGTAAACAACTCGATGAAAATTAACATTTTTTCTATGTTCTTAATAATCGTGTGCTTGATTTGCATATCAATTTGAAAGCAATTAGAATGAAACATTATCTAAAGGAGTTTTAAGATTTAATTCGCATAAAAAAAATCTAAGAGTTTGAAAAGCTAATATGGCCTCTTCCAACAACGATTCGTTAATAAAAGAATTCAACAATGTTGAGGAGACGTGTATGCCAAAAAACATAGCAGGGTTGTGTATGTTCATCTTCACCGCGCAAATTATTGTCAACAACTTAGTCAAAACTCCTGTGTTATCTGATCCTTCGCCGTATAGTAGTAGAAATTATTCAATTTCCAGCTCTATAAAACAAAATTTTACGCCATACAAAAAATTCAAGTGCTTTAGCATCTCAATGGGACATTTGGGGGTTTGAGGCATATAATTTTCCTTTTCAACTTTTAATTGTCAACAGGTTCCACCATCACTCATTAAGTACATATTTGTTCATCTATAATTTGTTTCGAAGTGTAACATTTGTTTATAGTCAAAAGCGCATTCCTTCATTTTGCGTCACTCCACAGCGGTGCTCGAATCTGTAGTAAGAAGATTGTCTTAAACTTGTTTAGAGAAAGATAAATGCATGCATTAGGCAATTAGTTCTTCATACAAGATTGCATATGCAGTTTGTTTTCTGTTCAAAATATAAATTTTGAGGCTATTTTCATTTAATGTAGCAACTGTAATCTTGATAAGCTTTTGTATGAAAATAGGACTGGTTTCTTGATGTCATTACTTGGTTTCTTTTTCTTTACCTCTTTCTTTTTATTTTCCCTTCCAAGATAGCCTCATTTATATCTATCTAGCAATGGTAGTTGACATACTATCCTAAAAATAGCCTCAGAATTTATCTACTAATTATAAACTAATCAAGTTGAAAAGTTTACAAACTTATCTATAGCTAAACTATCCTAAAAATAATCCATTTATTAACTGTTTCTAGTTAAACACATGTAAATTTGGTTAGAAAAATATTAATTTCAAGTGATATTCAGATATTAGTAAGTCGAATTCAGTAATTGTATTTAACCAGTGGCACCATGATAGGAGTTAGAAAACTCTTTTACTGCTCGCATTGTCACACATGTTTCTTTGATCAGCATTAGTTACTTTTGCCCTCACTTCCTCTTTTTCTACATACAGCATATGCCTTTGGTTCCAATGAAAAGGATTAAAACATATTTATTTCTTTTAAAATAACGCATCATGTATTTATCCTAGTATTACGACCTCAATTCCTATATGTAACATCCAGGACATATATGTATAATATCATGCCATTATCCTACACTGTTTTCTTCTTTGTAAGTATACATATTACTTTAAATATTACTTTAAATAGTAATGACTTTTAGTATTATATGTATGCAAAAGAGTAAAATTCAACCTAATCTTTGTTATGACTGGGAGCCTCACGACCCGAGTAATTTGAAGCTGGAATTAGACTCGAAAGTCTACTCTAGTAGCTTGGGCTCGAGCTCAATACAATGCCATTACTCTACAGTGTTTTCTTTCTTTATCACAAATTAAAAATCCTCAACCTAAAATACGTTTTCATTTCCTTTGACAATCAGTACTCTCAGTACTTCAAAAGCTTCAACCATTCATTTCCTTTGACAATCAATACTCTCATTACTTCAAAACCTTCAACCAGAAAATCAGTATACAACGCTCCAATGCAGCCAAGACGAGCGTTTTACAAGCTTTTACGTTTTGGTTGGTGATGGTGTAGGTTGTACATTTATTGCATGTGCTTTTTACTTTGCTTATAAAAATCTTACACTCCAATATTATTAGTTGCTCACTCCTTCACAAACATCAAACACTACAAAAAACCTTTCCATCTACTGCATCTTAACTTGTCTTCCACAAACACATACAAACAAAAACAACATCCTCTCAACAAGCCACCACCGTCTCTCCCATGCACATTTTAAAGCATAAGCCCTGTCGAAACTCACACCGCACATGCTCCAACCCATTCATAATTTTGCTTTTGTTTTACAATACACACTCAACAAACCTTTATATTATTATTAAAATAGGTGGTCTCGGAACATGTCACAAATTACAAAGGTAGATATATCTTGCTCTTTGATAATCATTATTAGTTAGCCTTTTCAAAGCTAGACACTCAACCAATGAAGAAAATAAAGGGTTAAGGAGGTAACCTTGATATTTGAAGGGTTTTTTTAATTGTAGTAGATTATATATAATACATTATAGAATTAGATTATTATTATTTTTTGTACATTCAAATATTAAAACGTTTAGAAAATTTCATAAATCTGTCATTGCATTAACAACATGAACGTATTTGTACATTCATTGATTCATAGCCAACAATAACTAATAAGGAGATATAGTAAACTTTGTTAGGTACGTTACAACATTGAATTCTATATGATTATTTTATAAGAAGATATAGTAAACTTTTTTCAAACAAAAAAAGTAACATTTTATTATGAAATTTACTAAACTTTCAGTAAGAAGTTGTGCGTGGGTTCGATTCAGAACGAAAGAAGGTAGAGAATGTGCTAAAGATAAAGTTATAGGGGAAAACATAGGCTGGGAGATTTCTTTCAGAAAAGATAAGAAAGAGAAGGCGATCAAGAGTTTGGTGGCACCTGGGGCTAGATAAACACAGTGTGTTTGAATTTAGAAGTTTACTTTCCGCAAAAATGTTTTTTGCAATGTTTTGCTCATTCTAGCACTTTGAGAGTTGATTAAACTTACTCAAGTTTTGCTAAAACATGAAACTATTGAAAACAAGCTGGAAGCGTTTCAAGTTATATTAACTTGATATCGGAGCGAGTTTAATCCTCAAACCTAAGTGGCTATATTGAGCCACCTCCCTTAAGCCAACCGTCAAACCCTTTGTCACCATCTTTTACCCCTTATCATAACAAAAAAAGTAGTTCAATTTTTGGCACAAACCCTAGCTTTTTACGGTTTTGGATGTAACTTTTTAACCGTTTGGTTTTAACCGACGCGGTCAGCGCCACTCTCTTCGATTTTCAATTATGTACAAAAAAACCTTTAATAACCTTTGTCGGTCGCCGGACGCGCCGATGTAAGTTGGCTGCCCAAAAAAAAAGAAAGTTTATGCTTTACTTTTGGTTCTTTGCTGGAAAATTTTGGACATAGATTACTATTAGTAAATATGTTTTAATTGTTAAAGTCTTACATGGTTACATATTCCATTGTGAGAGCTTTTGAACGAGCCTTTATATGTCCAAAACGGAGTTAAGGTAATGAGATATCAATGCTTGAAGTAGGTTGTTGAACAAAACCGGGGAAAAACTTGAATGTAGAAAAAATTGGTTTTTTCAAAGCTTGTTAATGATTGAAATTTGTAACATCTCACTTAATGTTTAGTTACAAGTTTGGTTATAATCATTGTTAATAGCATTCAAGTGGTTTAAATTGTGTATTCATTCCATTAGTAGTATAACTATTAGCTTTTATGTTGTTCCAAATCCACACCAAAACTACATTACTTTTCCTTCTCCCCAAGCATGCACATTGACAACTTCTGTAGGCAAGTTTAGTCATCTTTGGCAGTAATCGTGCTTCGGCTGTTGTACCATGTGAAATAACCGTGGTAATTATACACGAAATTGTTTTAAGATAATCGTGTTCAACACGAAACTCGGTTAATTAAGCCTCAGTCACTTCTGCATCATTTTCGTTCTTTATTGCATCCTTGTTAATCAACACTTTTGGTTTGCATTTCTCTTTTCTTACTGGAAATTGGTTTGTGTAATTCATATTTAATATAAACGGTATCGTTTTACTACACTGAATTCAAATCTAATAGTGAATAAGAGTATCTTTCAAATTAGAACATACAAGGTTTTACAGGTTCGAGCTTTTAAAGCTTTCATGATGGAAGCTTTCATGATGGAAGCTCTAGCTCTCAGCTCAATGAATATATTTTTACTTGTATTTACATGGTAAGCCTTAAAAATACATAGGACATATACAAAAGTATGTGTAGCTTAAAATGCTCGAAAAAATCATAACAACTCTTGACGGGCGCCTAAAATATATGAAATACACAATATACATATGACTTGAAATCTTGTCTAGCAAGTCGAGTCAAGTCTTCTGAACATGTAATCATTGTCTTAAGCTATGTCTTCGCAGAAGGGTGAGTTGGAACTATAGCCACCTGAAAAATTTCGCTATTTTAAATCTTCATATTTATGAACTAGACGGTTTATCAAAATTGATTTGATCTAAGTAATACCCAAATAGTCTTCCGCTGTCACATTGTGATTTTGGGGGTGTTACAGATTGGTATCAGAGCCTAGGTTATAGAGAACCAACTTGTATTTTTTAAAAAACAAATTGGACTATAACCACGTTTTCAAATGGACCGTTTTACATCACCACTTCACGTCCTCCGCACCTACTTCGTACCGATTGCACGTATGAGATTCGCTTGGCGGATAATACATGACTAGTAAAACGTTGCATGATAAAAACTTATAAGGTTAAACTTTCATTTAGTTTCATTTAGTTAGGCATTTAGATTTGCGTGGCAGATTATGCGCGACTAACTAAATCTTATTTACTGCATGGCATTACTTATACTTATAAATGCATATTTTCTTTTGGGTTGTTACAGTACCATGTCGTCTGCTACTCATCCAATCGACCTGACCTCCGACATTGAGATTGAGGATACTATGTCCTCTGCCTCTACTCCCATGGCACCGGCTCTCATTGCACTTGCGTCCTCTGAGACTGAGCCCTTCGAGGAGGGTGAAGTCGCTGTCACCCCACCATACCCAAGCATCTGCCCGTTTTTGGTCCCCCCACCTATGACCGATATCTGGAGTCACAGCAGTGGCTATCACCTTCAGACATTGTATCCTAGATACCTCCACACACTGATTCCGTGTCTTCTACTGCTCGCCCTTCGCCCTTACCTATTCGCTGAAGGCGAGCTAGGGTTCTCGAACCCTACGAGCCTACGCCATTCGGCAAGCCATTCCGTTACCATAAGGATGGTGCGACCTTTATGCATACTGCTCGGAAATGAGTGAAGGCACCCATCACATTCGTTCCACCTTCTGACATACCATCATCTTCTGCTTTCCCACCACTAGCTGCACCTACATCACCACCCATACCTGCTTCGCCACTACCACCACCTACCACTTTCATCTATCAGACCACTACCATACCGGTTTCATCTCCATCCCGTGCATCATCAACCTTGGTGATGCGCACTGAGCCTGTGATATCCCCTAGGGAGAGAGTTCATTTCCCACCTTCACGTTTTGACCCATATCATTATGTTGTGACTTGTACCTCTGAGCCGGGATCCCGTAGGTGGGTTGACGCTAGACGTTGGTCCTTCTTGATGCCAGTCATTATTCGATGGAGGTCGGAGGAGGGTTCACCGAGTGCTATGGAGCTTGGAGATCATTTTTTTGCTACTGCTGAGACTCTCCCTGTTACGGGAGAACCTCTTCACCACACCGTTCCATTGTTAGCTACACGAGTTCTGAGATGTGAGGATCAGCTTGAGGAGGCTATGTCATTTGTTGATGAGGTTCCATTGGTCCGAATCGAGAACATTGAGGACGAGGTTGAGGATCTCCTTATCGGGAGGACCACGATGGAGAGAGTGCTTGATAGGATTGGTGCTCAGTCTGAGCGAGCTAGCGAGGCAGTGACAGTTCTGGAGAGGAGGATGGAGTCAGATAGATTGGGACTGCTGGACAGAGTTGAGATGTTAGAGGGAGTTGTGCGGCGACAGTCTGAGCGGATGATGATCATGGAGACTTGTGCTACTGCTCTTGAGCAGAGATTGGAGGCGAGAGACAGAGAGGTGGATGATTTGGCTGAGCTAGTTCGTGATCTGCAGCGCTGAGTAAGGGGCACACCCGACAGTCTCTAGATCGGAGATTCACCTACTTAGTTTTCTAGTACTTTAGCCTGCCGCCTGTGGCACTGATAGAGGCTTTGTATTCGCATGTTTTGTTAAACTATCGAACAAGTTATTGGTGTGAGATTGTATGGTTATCGTATCACTATGTATGGATGATAGACCTATGGCATTATGGTTGTTTTCTTATGATCTTATGTATGGTGATCCTTCTTATTTATTGGTTTGTGTGAATCGAAGTGATCATTTGTATATATATATTCTCTTGTGTGGTTCTAACATATTGTGATTCCTTCTTATGATGATTATACTCTATTGATATAATGTGATGATCTTGACTATTATGAAACCATTTTTATAATAATTCACACTTATGTTGAATGATTCTGAAATCTGAGTGTATGTCTTTAGAAAAATGGCAAGAACAAGAGCTGCCTCTACCCCTACTCCAACTCCCCGAGATGACCCCGATGCAATTCAGAGAATGGTTACTAATGAGATTGGTGTTGCTTTTCTGTGCGACTTCGGGCAGGCTCGAACAAACGAAGCCCCAAATCAAGCCAACCGGAATGAAACTGTGGTGAATCGCAAATGTGGATACAAGGAGTTCATGAATTGCAAACCTACTTTCTTCAAAGGAACTGAAGGCGCTGTTGGCCTTATTCATTGGTTCGAAAGATCTGAAACTGTGTTTCTTCTAAGTGATTGCTCGGAAGATTGCAAGGTGATATTTGCTACTGGTACTCTGCTAGAAGATGCATTGTCTTAGTGGAAGGCTCATGCCAACCTATTGCCATGGAAGAAGCTTACAAAACCACTTGGACTGAACTGAAGCAATTGATGATGAAGCAATACTGCCCAAGAACCGAGATCAAGAAACTGGAAGATGAGTTCTATCATCTGACTACTAAGGGCAATGATCTCAAAACCTACTTCAAGCGCTTCCAAGAATTGAAAGCTCTATGCCCCTCCATGGTTTCTGATAATGTCAAGTTCTTTGGAAAATCTCATTTGGGGATTACCACGAAGCATTGACAATGTCACTGCATCAAAGCCCAAGACCGTGGAAGAAGTGATCACAATTTCCTACCAACTCATGGATCAAGTCCTGAAACATGGATTCGTGCAAGGCAATAACGACAACAAAAGGAAATTTGATGACTGTCGAGGCAACACTTCAAACAACTACCATCATAACAACTCTTTCCATCACAACAATAACCACAACAACAACCAAGGCCGCAACAATCACAATCAACACCGCAACAACAATCCCAACTCATACCACCAAAACCGAAACAACCACCACAATCAACAAAACCGTAGGCAAGAAGTTGCGCGGGCTTATGCTGCTACCCCCGCCCTTTGGAAGAGGCTATGCCGGACCACACCCTTTGTGCACTCGATGCAACCTGCATCATGTGGGATGTTGTACTATTAAGTGTGGAAAGTGTAACAAGGTGGGTCATACTCACAAGGATTGCCGAAGCCCTGCTACCGGAAGTAACCTTCAACCCATAGGAATAACTTGCTTTGGATGTGGAGAAGCTGGACATGTCAAGAGTAGATGCCCAAAATTGTACGGGAACAATAACAACAATAACAACAACAACCCTGCTAGAGCAAGAGCTTATGTACTAGGAGATGGAGATGCACAAGAAAACCCGGACGTCGTCACGGGTACGTTTTCACTCAATCATCATTTAGCTAAAGTGTTATTTGATTCTCGAGCTGACAAAAGCTTTGTGTCTTCTAAGTTTGCACCTTTGTTAAAAGTCACCCCAACTGCCCTAGATACCACTTATGAAGTAGAGCTAGCCGATGAAAAAATAGTAGGAACTAACACTATCCTTCGAGGTTGCAACCTATCTTTGTCAAATCACCCGTTCGATATAGACCTTATGCCTATTCAACTTGGTAGCTTCGATGTTGTCATTGGCATGGATTGGCTATCCAAGAATCGTGCAAGAATCATCTGTGACGAGAAAGTCGTTCACATTCCTCTTGATGGCGAAACTCTAATCATTCGGGGTAATCATAGTAAGACCCGATTGAATATCATCTCGCGCGTTAAAACCGCAAAGTACATAGAAAAAGGATGCCACATTTTTTTAGCACAAGTAACAGAGAAGAAGGAAGTAGACAAGAAACAACTAAAAGACGTCCCCGTGGCTAGGGACTTTCCCGAGGTATTTCCTGAAGACTTGCCTGGCCTTCCTCTGGTTTGGCAAGTAGAATTCCAAATCGAGCTAGTGTCGGGAGCGGCACCCGTGGCACGGGCACCTTATAGATTGGCACCCTCTGAACTATAAGAATTGTCTGACCAACTTCAAGAACTGTCCGAAAAAGGATTCATTCGACCGAGTTCTTCGGCTTGGGGAGATCCGGTCTTATTTGTCAAGAAGAAGGACGGATCTTTCCATATGTGTATTGATTACCGAGAGTTGAAGAAACTAACGGCGAAAAATCGCTATCCATTGCCTAGGATTGACGATCTGTTTGACCAACTGCAAGGGTCAAGCGTCTATTCAAAGATTGATCTGAGATCTGGGTATCATCAACTGAGAGTTAGAGGAAGACATTCAAAGCTTTCGAACACGATATGGCCACTATGAGTTCCAAGTGATGCCATTTGGTTTGACAAACGCACCGGCGGTATTTATGGACCTAATGAACCGAGTGTGTAAACCCTACTTGGACAAATTCATAATTGTGTTCATTGATGACATCCTCATCTATTCCCGCAATAAGGAAGAGCATGCGGAACACTTGAAAGCCATCCTAGAGCTACTCAAGAAAGAAGAACTGTATGCTAAGTTTTCCAAGTGCGACTTCTGGATTCAAAAAGTTCAATTCCTTGGTCACGTGATAGATAGTAATGGTCTTCATGTTGATCCTTCAAAAATCAAAGCTGTCAAGGATTGGTCATCCCCTACTACCCCTACCGAGATACGCCAATTTTTAGGTCTTGCGGGTTATTATCGAAGATTTATCAAAGGGTTCTCGAAAATCGCTAAACCTCTAACGGAGCTAACCCAAAAAAAGAAGAATTTTGACTGGGGTGAAGAACAAGAGTTAGCCTTTCAACTCTTGAAACAAAAGCTTTGTGAAGCTCCTATCTTAGCTCTACCCGACGGAGTAGAAGATTTTGTGGTCTACTCTGATGCATCACACCTAGGGTTAGGTGCGGTACTGATGCAAAGAAACAAGGTGATCGCTTATGCTTCGCGACAACTCGAAACTCATGTTGGGAATAATCTGTTACCACGGATAGTTGTGGTTTACACTGCTGAGATTAACACTAGCAGTGGAAACGTATTCCCACTGCCAGTTCATTATTACCACTGCTATTAGTTTATGTTTAGTTAAACGCGTCTAGATAAGTACAGAATAGATCTTGTGTATATTCTATTATGTTAGCTTTATACTTATCTTGTAAAGGACTTCTTGTTATATAAAAGGAGGTCCTAGGTCATTGTCTTAGGTACTTGTTAATTACCTACGTATTACTCACAAAGGCTTCAAGGTGTAACCCTAGTGATACTAAGATCACTCGTATTATTCATCAATAATATTGGAGCTTAAGTTTTGTGTTTAATCTGTGTTTACTCTCATAAAATACATCATATAAACTGTCTTCTAAGTATTACTAAGTAAATTCCGCGTGCTTAACAATATCATACAAAATATCATTGACACAAGGAGTGTGTCTAGATCCATCAAGTGGTATCAGAGCATTAGGTTTTGATATTTTGTTTTAGAAGATCCAAGGAATTAGCTTTACTCACTCACTCAATTCAATGGAGATGGAAAACAACTAGTCCAATGCTTCTACAGCAAGGCTACCTAAGCTCAAACTTAATGAGTTTGAGATGTGGAGGATACTGATTGAGCAATACTTTCTCATTCAGGATTATGCTCTATGGGAGATTATCCAACTTGGTGATTCTTTCAAGCCTGTGACTAGTACTGTGAAGGTTGGTGACACAGATGTTGTGAAAATTTCTACGCCAAAATCTAATGCAGAAAAAGCACTTAGGAAGAATGATCTTAAGGCTAGAAGTTTCTTTGTTGATGACTCTACCTAGAGACCAGATCATTGCATTCAGCAAGTTCAAGACTGCTAAAGAACTATTTGCAGAGATTTGCTCAGTATTTGGTGGTAATGATGCTACTAAGAAGACACAGAAGACTTTGTTGAAGCAAAGTTATGAAAACTTCTCTGCTTCAAGCAATGATTCACTTGATAGCATCTTCACCAAACTACAAAAGATTGTTACTCAACTGACAGTGTTTGGCATTGAGGTAGAAAAGGAATACCTCAATTTGAAGTTTCTAAGAAGTTTGCCTTCAGAGTTTCAAACTAATGTCACTATTTGGGAAAACAAGTCAGACATTGAAACAATGAAGCTCAATGATCTTTACAACAACTTCAAACTCATTGAGCAAAGGTTGAAGAAGGCTGGGAAACTTGGTACAAGCTCTAGTAGCTTGGCATTGTTGTCAACCTCTGTTGACAGTGATGATTCTGAAGATGACAGTGATGATGGAGTTGCCACTACTAGTTCTAAATTTTCCACTAATAATGTAAATGTTACCACTGCAAGTTCAAAGAAGAAGGTTGCTAGTATTGGAGATCCTACCTTTTATGCTTTCATATCCACACAAGTTGATGGCTCTGTCTTAACTCATGAAGACATAGAGCAAATTGATGAAGATGACTTGGAGGAGATGGATATTAAATGGCAGATAGCTCTTCTTAGCATGAGGGCTAGGAAATTCTACAAGAAGACTGGCAAGCCTATTCACATCAATGGTGATGAAACTGCAGGTTTTGATAAGAAGAAGGTGGAATGCTTTAACTGCCACAAGTTTGGACACTTTGCTAGAGAGTGCAGAAGACCAAAGACCAAGGACAATAGGTCTACTTGGTACAAGCAAAAGAAGGGACCAAGCGTGGAAGAACCAAAGGTAATGTTGGCTATTGATGGTGTGAGCTATGATTGGAGTTTCATGGTTGATGATCAAGAAGAAGAACATTCAGATGTTGCTCTTGTTGCTACTGAATTTGCTCTCATGGATTTCTCTGATTCTGAGGTACAAAACTTTGATAGTTGTTCTAAACCATGTAGGGCTGCTAAAGAAGTTGAAAGACTTAATGATTTATACTCTAATGAAAGGCAAGAATTATATACTGCTAATTATACTGTAGCTAATCTTAGGAGAGCTATGGCAGTATTAGAAAAGAAAATAGAGCACTATCAGGTAAATGAGTCAAAACATAATGATGATATGATTCTTCTTAGGAGAGAGGTAGAACATACAACTGCTGTGAATGAAGCATACCAAAAGGAGCTTGAAAAACTCCAAAAGAAAAATGAAAATGTCAATTTAACTTTAGACACATGTTATCATCAGTCTAAGTCAATTGATAAAATTTGGAATGCTCAAATATATAATAAAGCTAAGTCTGGTATGGGTTATGATACAGTGCCTCCACCACTAAGAGGTGTTCCATCACCTCCAGGTATAGATTTAGCTCATACATGCATAGAGGATTTTAAGGATCTTGAAAGAGAATATGGTCCTTTAAAAGACACAGTTGTGAAGATTGAGGAATAGAGTAAGCTTGATAATGATGTTTTTGAGAGTGCTAGTGACTCATCTGTTGTTGATGAGAGTGTTAAAAAGAATGTAGAGACTTGTATCCCAAAAGTTGTTAATACTGTTACAGAGAAACCTAGGAAACCAGTTAATAATCCTAGACCAACTGTAAGGTATCTTTGAGATGTATAGGAACAAGTCCACAGCTCCTAGGGGTAACCAGAGGAGTTGGAATCATGTTAAATCTCAACAATTAGGTTGTGATTTTGTAATGTACAATAAGGCATGCTATATCTGTGGTAGTTTTGATCATTTACATGCTTATTGTGACTATCATGTTGGGAGAAGGGAAGTCCATGGGAGTAAAAGGGTGGAGACTAACAGGTTTCAAAATAATGTACACCCTAATTCACATTGCAAAATGGTCCCAGGAGTAGTTCAACTTAGGAGTGGCCTCAAAACTTTTGCTACTTCAAAAACTGTTAACACTGCTCACCCTAAGTCACTTGTTAAAAGTGCACACCAAAACAACTTTTGAAAAATCTGCACAAATAGGGAAAGGAACCTTTCAAGCTAAAAAGAGTAATCATAACCAACAGTGGGTGCCTAAAAAGAAACCAGCAATTACCACTGCTCATTCAAAAGTCACCACTGCAAGGGTTTTGAACAAGAAAATGGGGACATGGGCAATGCTGTGAAGGGCTCAGCACGTTTTGGAATGGAAACCAAAAGGAAATACCTCTACAACCAATCCCAATGGTGTATCAATGACCTTTGATAGATTTAACTATATTGATACACGAGACAGATCCAAGTCAATCATGGCTTGGGTCCCCAAAAGAAACTAACTCTTTACTCTTATGTGCAGGAACATCCAAGGACAAAAGATCGGATCAAGGATATACGTGATAGTGGGTGTTCAAGGCACATGACTGGAAACAAGTCCTATCTTTTAGATTTTGAGCATTATGATGGACAGTTTGTCAGGTTTGATAATGAAGTTAGTGGAACAAAATATGTGATGCAGGAATACTAAAGACAAAGGAAAACATGGATTATTCTTATTATAATACAAGACTGCACTCTAAGTGCAGCAGTTACATCCATGAAGTATAGATTACAAGCATCACAACATAAACTGAAAACTACTACCAACAACCTATCCCAAACACAAGCTTCCTAACCCATCCCCTTCCTACCCATCATCTATCATCTATGGCTTCTTGGGAAAGCCCCAGCTTGGCATCACCTTCGGAGCCCCACGCATGTTAATCCACTTGTACACCCTAGGGCTTGCTAATCCCATCACCACTATCCCAGTAGGTGGTGAGGATGATGAAGGATGGGCTGATGGTGGAGCTGATTGCAATGGCAGAAAAGGTGATGGTTGGAGCTCTTCAGGAGGAGGTACTGCTGCAAGAGGAGGAACACTCAGGACTCTCTCAGAGGTTTCATCATCTGTATCTACATATGGAGATATGTAGGAGCTGATCTCTGAGCTATCTTCCTTGACTAATGCATCCTGAGGCTCTAGTGGTTGTGATGATGGACTAGCAGGAAAAGGACTTGAAAGAACAATTGAATGTTTTCTCTTCCTGGATACAACCTTCTCATACTCTTCTTTGTCAACTCTCCCAGGGTTTTTCAAAACAAAGTCATCCCATGAACTATCAGATGAACTGCTAGTAGAAAGATTGATCGGACTAGATTGACTCATGGTGTTGTTGAAATGATTTTTTAGAGTGAAATTTTTGGAGTATGTGATTTGAGTGGTTTGTATTAAATGGTTTGTTAAATATATATTAAGTTGGATTTAAGATGTTAATGAGGGGAAGGTGTAAGTGGTTGAGAAGTAAATTGGAGTCTTGTATCCTTGAAAAGTGTATCAATGCTTATGAGTTGACTTTATTGAGTATAGTCACTGCTATGTTCATTTCTTGCTATACACTAACCATTGCCACAAACTCAACAGTGATTCTAGTGTTTGATTTATGCTTGTTAGTTGCAGATTTGAAGGATTCTTTGTTTACATTCAATAGTTACTCTTTGATGAATCGATGCTCGAAGGTTGTTTAGACTCTTTCTAGTTGTCCACTAACATTTACACAGAAATTATTTTACAGTGGGAACTATACTGCAACCAGTGGTAACATGCTCACAGTGGAAAAAGGAAAAACAAAGGAACTTCATTAATATAACGTGATACATTACAATCAAAGTGAAAGTACTTATTATCATAAAAACACAAAAGACTGAAACCTTGTACATCCTACACGTAACTTTAGCTACTCCATTGTCTTCTTGCCTTTGCCCACATAGTCATGCTTGTTTCTTGGTGCCCTCTTCCTTTTGTTCTCAAAAGTGGATTGCATTCTTGGACATGGAAGCCCAAGAACCTATGGAGGAGGCTTTGGTAGCATTGCAGGCCTTGTTGGGATCGATATCTATTTCAAATTGGAGATAGCTGTTTCCAATGCTATTGAAAGAGCCTTTGGTAAATCTTTAGCCATGGAATGGGTCTCATCATTCACCTCGTCATCATCTGAAGTGCTGGAATAGAACTCGAGAGATCTTGCAGGTTTAGCTACAGGCACACGCTTAGCAGTTTCTTTGGTATACTTTTGAAAGAAGTGCCACCGGTGGAAAGTATCCACACCATCCTGATGTCTCTGAGGATGTCTCAGACTCGATTACATATTCTTCTTCTGAATCAGAAGAGATGTCGATGGTGTTGGAAGGATTGCTCATGATTATGGTTTTGGGGATATTGTGTTTGAATGAGAATTGGTGAAGATTATCTAAAGCCAAGCCTCCTTTTATAGCCAAAGTCGGTTGCAAGGGTTAATTAATGAGTATATTTACTTTTTCCTATTTTGGTAGGTTAAGGAGTAAATATAGATATTATTGGTTTGACTTTGGAAGATATTTTACTTGGACAATGGTTTGGTTAAAGGTAACTTTGGTTTGTATCAAGTTGGTTATTCTTATCTCTTACAGATACATAACCAATTCTTGATGGGAGCTGAATGTAAAAGGTGTATATCTGAGATACACAACAAATGGTTATTGATTCACCATGTCAATCAACTAGTCCAGAGCAAACGGCTACTGGTAAAGACTTGACAGATCCGTTTATGGTTGATAGTTTACCAAAAACTATATGGTTGTCAACTCACCATATTCTTTATGATTAAGAGTTGGCTAGTCCATAGCAAACGGCTCATGGTAAAGACATATCAAATCCGTTGATAGCTGGTAGTTTGCTAAAAACTATGAAAAGAGCAGTCTTGTTATCATGATTTTATTTACCACTGCTCATTGAAATTTTTGTGAAAAATTACCACTGCTAGTTCACAGTTTCCACGGCGGTGTTATTTTACCACTGATGTTCTAGCCGTTACAACTGATTGTGTCAGTAACTAATTTTTACTAGCCGTTGAAAGTAACCACTGTTTGTCATATATATAGGGTTAAAATTTTAAGGGAATTATCTTCTTTCCATATTTTAATACTTTCTAAATATAATTTTACTTGCGCAATAATTCTAAACCCTAACCCTATATATCTTTCTCTCTCAATTGGCTAGTTAATTCTTTCATTCTTACTGACATAATCTTGTTTTTCATCAAAAGTTTCTATGGCATCTTTGAAGTTTGTAGATGAGCACAACCTTGTGGCCTACCTACAAAAGTCTAATGAGAAAAGCGGCCCTGTTTTTCCTCAAATTGTGGACTTTCTCAATACCACTCATATAAGGTATGCTTTGCTTTTAAAACCCACAATATATATCTCTCAAATCAAACAGTTTTGGACTACTGCTAAGTCCATAACACTTGAGATTGGAGATACACATGAAACATTGGATGCTCTACGAGCCACTGTGGATGGGGTAACTATTGATGTTACTGAGGCATCCTTGAGGAGAGTACTCCACTTGGGTGATCTCAATGGTCTCATCAAATTACCTCTGCCTGACATACATGATACTTTAGCATCCATGGGGTATGATACCACTGACAAAAATGGTACTTTCAAAAAGAGTGGTTTTTGTCCCCAATGGAGATTTTTGATTCATACTCTGTTGCATTGTCTTAGTCCCAAAAAAACATCTTATGAGCAATTTAGTTCAACCATGGCTTCTCCTTTGGTTTGTCTAGTCACTGATAAGATTTTCAACTGGTCAAATTATATTTTTACAAGTATGCAAGGCAATGTATAGAGTAAAACCAAATTTTTAATGTATCCAAGGTTTGTGTAAGCAGTGCTAAATAAGTTTCAACTGCAACCCCACACAATGTTTATCAAATCAGTTGCTTAAAGCCTAAAGTTTTTCAAAATTTGAACAAAGATGGCAATATGATTTTTACACCTCTTCTAACACAAATGCTTGCTAAAATTTCAACTGAACAAAACACACCCATAATTAATGTTCCAAACATTGATTATACCCCACCAGTTTCAAGAACCTATGAGAGAAGGCCTAAACAGTCAACTCCTCTCATGACAACACAACAAGTTTCTGAACCTTATGGTCTAGGAACAAGCAGTGGTGGTTCTAGACTTCAACCTAGTCCAACTAGGGAGGAATCGAACCTTTGCCCATGATTCACCTCTCCCAACAGGTAACATAGTTGGAAGTGATGAGGGCAGTGGGAGCCAATTGGAATTGATGGTTTTGTGTACCAAGTTAGCAAAGCAGGTTGAATCTCTACAGAAGTCTTTGGCCCAAGTCAAGAAGCAGCATGCCAAAGATATTCAATACTTAAAGAAAGAGATTCAGACTTTAAAGGAAGAGATACATGGGTTGAAACAGCACAAGAGGATTGCAAAGCTGGTGATTTCATCATCATCCTCACCTACTGATGGTGATTCAGCTGATCAAGATTTGGGAAATTCTTCCAAACAGGGGAGGAAAAGCAGGTCTTGACGAGGGGAGGACAATTGATTTTGAAGATTAAGGAGATATAAGTAAAGGAGCAAAGGAAACTGAAACTCATGGAGAGCAACTTGAAGATCAAGACATTTTTCAAACTGCAACTGATTTTACCACTCATGTTATTTCCACTGCAGCGCCAACTTTTGCCACAGCAAGTGAAGAATTTGATAATTTGAAGAAAGACAAGGGTAAAGCAGTTATGGAAGAAGTAGAGCAAACTGGAAGCAAGATTTTAAAGAAATGACAAGTTCATATTGATCTTGATAGAGAACTTGCTAAGAAGATAGCAGAAGAACACGTTGCTGAGAAGAAAAGATTGAAAGAAATGGAAGTTGCAAGCTTTTTGGAAGCTAAAAGATTGGATAGAATGGAAAATTTTGTTGAAGATCCACGTTCCAATGTTCAACCTACAGTTCTTAGAGAGAAGACTCCAGAGTTTAGTTATGTTCCTACTGAAGATAATATTAAATTCTTGATTGCTAATAATCCAGAAATTAAGAAAAAGGCAATTGACACGGTAGCTGATGCATCCTTAAGCGAGGAACAAAGAACACCGGTTGAAGGATTTCATTATAATGAAGAACAATCAAGCACTTGAAGATGTGATTAGTACAGTCAAAAAGGGTCAAAAGAAATCAAGACAACCTACCAAGAGACAAATTCTTTCATATATGAAGACTTATTGTTGTCATGTTGGTGGTTGGAAGTTGCATCAATTCAAAGGAATACCTAATGATCAAGTTGAAAAAGCTTACTACAGAACTCAAAAACATGATAAAGCTTTTATTCCAATGGGTTCTGAAGAAGAAGCAAAAAGGGTTCATAGATTGAAGAAAAAGGCTAAAGTAAGTGATTCTCAAACTGTTAAGAAGACTAAGGTTGATGAAGATCAAGCAATGTCTACTGAGAAGGAAGTTTCTACTGAGAAGTTCACTGAAGATCAATTAACTGGAATGATTGTGATTGAAGAAAGAGATTTTTATCCAGAACCACTGCAAGTTCGACATCCTATTATTGATTGGGAAGTTTACACTGCTAGCAATTATGCTCCAACATGGAAGATCACAAGGCTAGGTGGTGTAACTTCATCATTCATTTAATTTGAAGATCTTATAAAAGCTTTTGACAGAGATGACCTCGATACACTATGGAGGTTAGTTCAAGAAAGGTTTAATACTCAAGATCTCAAAGATATTAAGGAGATGCAGTTATGGGTGAATCTTAGACGGCTCTATGAACCAAATGTTGATGATGACTTCTAGAAAACCTTATTCACATGTTTTGGTACTAAATGGTTTTACTATGATTCATGTGAAGTTCATCATTTCTCTACAACTAATGGAGAAGACTTTTTCATGCTTGCTGAGAAAGAGTATCCACTTTTGGAGCTCTTCATGATGTTAAGCTTACCAATAAGAGTTAATGAAGACAATGAGAAGGTCAGAGCATTATTACAAAGGCTTCAAGATCAATGTTCAAGAGCTATACAGAAGTTAAGAAAGAAGTGAAGTGTTCGATTGAATTCCCCAAATCCTTGAAGATAATGCACATTGAAGAAACTTATTGATTTGCAGAGAAATCATAAGTTTAGGGGAGGATTGTTGGGAATAATCTGTTACCACGGATAGTTGTGGTTTACACTGCTGAGATTAACACTAGCAGTGGAAACGTATTCCCACTGCCAGTTCATTATTACCACTGCTATTAGATTATGTTTAGTTAAACGCGTCTAGATAAGTATAGAATAGATCTTGTGAATATTCTATTATGTTAGCTTAATACTTATCTTGTAAAGGACTCCTTGTTGTATAAAAGGAGGTCCTAGGTCATTGTCTTAGGTACTTGTTAATTACTTACGTATTACTCACAAAGGCTTCAAGGTGTAACCCTAGTGATACTAAGATCACTCGTATTATTTATCAATAATATTGGAGCTTAAGTTTTGTGTTTAATCTATGTTTACTCTCATAAAATACATCATATAAACTGTCTTCTAAGTATTACTAAGTAAATTCCGCGTGCTTAATAATATCATACAAAATATCATTGACACAAGGAGTGTGTCTAGATCCATCAACTCACGAAAAGAACTACACTAACCATGACCTGGAATTGGGAGCTGTGGTTTTCGCTCTCAAAATATGGAGACATTACCTATATGGAACCAAGTGTACGGTGTTTACCGACCATAAAAGTCTCCAACACATTCTCGATCAAAAGGAATTAAACATGCGACAACGCCTATGGCTAGAATTGCTCAGTGATTACGATTGTGAAATCCGATATCACCCGGGAAAAGCAAATGTCGTGGCTGATGCTCTTAGTCGAAAGGATCGACCTAAACCCCTTCGAGTAAGATCTTTGGGAATGACAATTAAGTCACCCTATTCCATCAAAAATCCTCGAAGCTCAAGCTGAAGCTCTCAAACCTGAAAACCGTCCCAACGAGAGAATCTTTGGAATGCCAGATAACGAGAACGGTTTTGCGCAAAGATCGGATGGAACCTTGTGTTTTGGCGATAGAAGTTAGATACCACTTTATGGAGGAATACGGGAACTCATCATGCATGAGTCTCACAAGTCTAAATATTCCATACACCCGGGATCCGACAAAATGTACCAAGATCTCAAGAAGCTTTATTGGTGGCCAAACATGAAGGCTGAAATTGAAACGTACGTTGGGAAATGTCTCACATGTTCTCGAGTCAAAGATGAATGTCAAAAGCCTTCCGGATTGTTAACTCAACTCGAACTCCCGGTTTGGAAGTGGGAGAGAATCACTATGGACTTCATAACCAAACTACCTAGGACTGCTAGAGGTTACGACACCATTTGGGTTATCAACGATCGCCTTACCAAATCCGCTCATTTCTTACCCATCAAGGAAAATGACGAAATGGAAACCCTTGCTCAACTATACCTAAAGGAAATTGTATCCCGTCATGGAGTGCCAATTTCCATCATTTCTGATCGTGGATACGCGTTTACTTCACACTTCGGAAATCTCTTCAAAAGGCCTTAGGTACTCGTTTGGATATGAGTACCGCGTATCATCCTCAAACCGATGGCCAAAGCGAAAGGACTATCCAAACCTTGGAAGACATGCTTCGAGCATGCGTGATCGACTTTGGAAAAGGTTGGGATAAACACCTACCGTTGGCGGAATTCTCCTACAACAATAGTTATCACGCTAGCATCAAGGCAGCTCCATTCGAGGCACTTTATGGTGAAAGTGTCGATCCCTGTTTGTTGGGTGAAGTTGGAGATCCCCAACTCACTGGACCTGAACTTGTCCAAGAAACAACCGAGAAGATTGTGCAAATTGTCCAGCGACTTCAAGACTAAAGATCGACAAAAGAGTTACGCCGATGTTAGAAGGAAGCCCATGGAATTTCAAGTTGGTGACCGAGTCATGTTGAGAGTATCGCCTTGGAAAGGAAAGGTTTGATTCAGAAAACGAGGAAAGTTACACCCTCGATACATTGGCCCTTTCAAGATTCTGGAGAGAATTGGCCCTGTTGCATACAAGCTTGAACTCCCGGAAGAACTTAGTAGAGTGCACCCCACCTTTCACGTCTCAAATCTGAAGAAATGCTTGTCGGATGAATCTCTTGTTGTTTCACTAAAAGAGATTAAGCTCGATGACAAGCTCAAATTTGTCGAAGAAACAATTAATATCATGGATAGGGAAGTCAAGCGACTTAAGCAAAGTCGCATCCCTATCGTCAAGGTTAGATGGAATTCTAAGAGAGGACCGGAGTACACATGGGAGCGCGAAGACACCATGCGTGTTAAGTACCCACATCTGTTTGCTAATCCAACTCTGACAACCACCGTAAACTAAAATTCCAGGACGAAATCCTCTTAAGGGGTAGGTACTGTAGCCACCTGAAAAATTTCGCTATTTTAAATCTTCATATTTATGAATTAGATTGTTTATCAAAATTGATTTGATCTAAGTAATACCCAAATAGTCTTCCGCTGTCACATTGTGATTTTGGGGGTGTTACAGGAACCCATAAAGGGTGCACGAGGTGACTCATTCCTGATTGATCTACACCTTTGTGGAATAACTCAAACTGAGTCTTTCTAAGATCAAACTCAGTTCATTAAGAGCTTATTCTCTAGGCTTCAGGTTGAGCTTCAGACAAGCTCGAGTTGTTCTTGTAGTCTTATGTAGTAACATATGATATTTGCATCTTTGAACCTTGATAAAAATGCTTTGTGGAAAAGAAAAATGACGTGAGATAATACAGTCATACCTCTATATATATATATATATAAAATTTGGTAATTTCTCTATATATTCTCCTTAACACATCCCAAAACATATTTTATTCTAGTCTAAACCGTTTGAATTTTTAATATCTAGCATGCCTTCATTTCTCACATCGCTGCATAGCGGTGCTCAAATCTGTAGTAAGATGATGATCTTAAATTAGTTTAAGAAAAGCTAAATGCATCCGTTAGACAATTTAGTTCTGTATACATGATTGCATATGTAGTTTGTTTTCTGTTCAACATAAAAATATTGAGGCTATTTTCAATTAATATTTGCTTTGGTATCAGTCTTGTGCCTGGTGTACCTAGCAATATACAGGTAGACCATAGTTGCAAGTTTAATCTTGATAAGCTTTTGTATGAAAATGGGACTGGTTTCTTGATGTCCTTACTTGGTTTCGTTTTCTTACCTATTTCTTGAGGATAGCCTCATTTAGATCCCTCCAGCAATGGTAGTTGACATACCAAATGCTCTGAAGCTAGTTTTAAAGCTCACTTTTATGAGAACAAAGCTATTATAGAAATTAACAAATGACTCTTAAAACATCTCAACTATCCTAAATTCCTAACAATAATGCATTTATTAATGGTTTCTAATTAAATACATTTCGTTAGAAAATTATTAATGATATTAATAATTTTACGGGTTTGAGAAAATGTTACTTTTATATTAGTATTTATTATGCGTATAAATAAACTTGAAAAACATACTGTTTTGTTTACATGTAGAAAACTGATACCAAGGTCAAGGAAAAACCACGACGAGACGTGGTTGGAAACGCTATTAAGTCACTCAACATAACAAAGGACGAGGTTCAGATTGGTAAAGTGAGGGAAGAGGTCAGCCGCCTTCAGCAGCAAGACAACGAGAACCAGAAGAAGAAGAAGAAGATGACGATCAACTAGAGGAACTCCGCTTTGAAAAAAACCATCAAAATTTATGTTAAATCCATGAAAAACACACAAGCTAAGAAGTCGTTTGAGGGAGACGACGACGTTGTGAAGAAGAGTAAAAGGAACCAGAAGAAGACGAAGAAGATGTAGATGTGTGTCGAGAGGGATCGGAGGTGAGACAAAATGGTGTTGGTTTTTACTACTACTTGTTACTCGTATTGTTTTTGTTAGGGATCATCATCTGCTTATTTTGTTATGTTGGATCTCGTTACTGCTTATGTTGGATTGCTTATTGGATCTCGTTACTTGTTATGTTGTTGGATTGTTGTTTTACTGCTTGCTTATTGGATCTGACGCTTATTTTCATTTCGGCCTATCGATTTTGTGCTTTTCGGCCCAATTAGTTGGCCCGATATTTTGATTTTGGCCCATTATTTCGTGTTACTTGTGTGCTAGCGTTTCATTCAAATCCAATTGGGGGTTTATTGTCTTCTGTATAAATAAATTGAAATTTGCTGTTAGGGATATTCATCTAATTTATAACTCATAACTTTAATTGCAACATACCTTGTCCGAGTTTGTCATTTATCATGTATTTCAAAGGTTTCGCCCATCTTGATAATCATCTGTCTTGGTGTGTTGAGATAGTATTCGTTTTAGACTTGGACTTCTGTCAAGGATAAATTCTCTCATATAAAGCGTAATGTTGGTGTGTCTACGATTATAAAGATGTTATAGCTAAACATCTTTAACGTAGATGATGCATCAATAACGTAGGATTATATAGGTGTTTTAGTGCTAGGGACAGTTGATATATGCGTGAAAACGTGTTATCTTCCCTTCTTGTTTATCGTGTATTTTCTAAGCTTAAAACGAATGCTTCTTTTATCCCGTATTTTGAGTTTTGTGAGCTTCAAATAATGGCCATATGAAAACGTTTAGTTTTGGATTAACTGTTTAATTTGATTGCCTAGTTTATTACTGGATATGTAATGTTTGGTCAAATTAGTACTATCAAGTAGCCGTTTGTTTTTAAAGCTGTTTTATGTTTGGTAAAATCGGGGGTTTATAGCTTCTTAGTCTTAATATATATGCATTAATTGAAATAAATAGCTTTTTGTTGTTAGGGATATTGATCTAAATTTATAACTTTATCTCGAGTGTTTATTTGCAACAACTCTGGTTGTGAAATTGGCCGAGTTTGTATAATACGATGCTATAATTCTACATTCTTTTTCTTCTTTGTAGGTATAATGTGACAAAGTTAAGTATTGTTATTGTGTACTTTGTATTTATGAAATCTTTGTATTTACCGACTGTATTACTTTTCATTAAATGAAGTTACATTCAAAGTTTGTTTATGATGAGTAGATGAGCTACCATTTATCCTTGGTTTATTTACTTCCTGATACCATGTTAGGTCAAATATTTAATATTGTGCCGTATCTTGTATGAGGTTTAGTACGGTAGATATGTAAAATGTCACAATATGTGGCGTGTATAGTTAAAAGTTAGATGTAACATTCATGTACATAGAAGCATTATTAACTAAATTAAGTTTGAAGGTTACATTTATTTTTCTTTGTAAAAGGGAACAAAAATTATATCGAACAAAGTTTTAAGTTGAATGTATTACAACACAGGGGTGAAACCTGAAAGGTTATGGATATAAACTAATATTAGTATGACCAGATTCGAACTCGAGACTTCGGGATTGCACACATTACATATGAGAATCAATGTTTAGAATATATATATATATATATATATATATATATATATATATATATATATATATATATATATATATATATATATATATATATATATATATACTAGTGTCAAAACCTGTCCGATGGACGGGTATGACTTGTGATTTTTATTTTTAGGTTTTAGTAGAACAAATATATACTAAAAAGTAATTAAAGTTAAATGAAACGGTTAAGATCTACAATTGATGTTACCATGATCTATAAAACGGCTAAAATTAGGTAACTACTTTGTAACATTTTATACTAAACAATATTAATCATGAACATCTTTTACATTTGATAATATTATTAACATTTATTGTTATTATTTTGTTTTTGTTAATTATGTTTATTTAGTTATTGTATATAGGTGCTTTCAGATGTTATTTTACCAAATTTAGATAATGTTGACGAATTTGAATTATATGTGAATGGATCTATGGTTTTGTTTGATGTTTGTTGTGATGAGAATATGTATGTATTTTCGGGTTACAAGTGGATTATTATTGAAACTTGATATCAGTGTTTGTTAAAATTGAATATACGTGACTTCTTGGCAGTTAGAGTTCCACTTCCTTCAGTTCTCTTGAACTCTTTTGTACCGAAGGTTCAATCGCATACCCTTAACTTATATTGAGGCAAAAAAGAGAAAGTAGATAACTAATACAGTTAACTTGCCATATGTTTTATAAACCATAATTCTTTCATAGATCAATAACATATAACATCAGGTCAAGACGACGAACATCTTTAGTTTCAAATTAGACCATTCTAATGTTACTTGTAACATACTCATAAGACTAAGACCATTCTAAGACCGATGCAATTTAACAAACAAAATTGATGATGTTACCATAACAACAATAAATTATTGTAGGCTCTGGTCCAAGTTAAGGTAAAATGTCATTTACAAAACATCTTCAAGGAACCAAAATAACAAAGGAGAATAACAAATACAGTTGCGCTAAATAGATAGATCCTTTTTATACATAAGTATGCATTACAATTAAGGATCAAAAAGTTTATTAACAACGTGGGATCTTGGTTCCATGAGGAGTCTCAAAAGCTTATTTTCTTTAATATTCTTCACGATTAGAATCTCAAAAGTAAGTGCTACATCCAAGAGATAAATTGATCAAAAATTGAATATAAAAAAGGCACAAGATCAAAGGTAGAATTTTATAAATTTAGTGTGGTATCTTTGTTGTAACAGAGCAACTTAAGATGGTTTTTATGCTAAGTGGTATCATCTTGTATTTTAAGTTTTAAACCAATTAATGAATTAAATTCTAATCTTGATTGGCAGAAGAATGAAAAAGAAATAGACTAAGAATTATGCTAAAATGTCGTTGATTTCAAACCACTAATATTCTTTTTTTTTTAGATAGAACTTCAACAATGGTAAAAAGAATTCCTTAAACCTGGAACATTTTTCCGAATTACAAAATAAATTAATAACTTGGGAGATGTTTAAAATCATCTAGCATGGATGATAATACCCATGCTCTTCAAGCGACACAAAATTGACACATGATAGGGCAAAGAGTAAGGACATGGCAACTTAGCACACTTTGTTTTAAGTTTCTTTTAGATGGTCTCTCCTTCGATTTTAGAACCTTCTGTGTCTTTGACGTCGCCAAACATCTGCGGCATGCATATGATAAAGTTCAAATATCATAGTTTTAAACCAACATGTAGAGGTGCCAAGTCCAATCGCTTCAAATGAAAAGGTCAATTCAGGTTGTATGTTTTCTATTGCGGGTCAAATGGGTTTAATAAAAATATTAATAAAAAGGGCCAATGGTGTAATCAACCGAGTAAAAACACCTATATATTAACAAAGTGAAGGATAAATGACGAACCAAACTTCTAACCCATACTTTAAAGAGCTCGTTTTGAACTGCTACCCATTTTGGCACCTCAAAGGCTCAACCTCAAGATAGCAAGAAACACAAACAATCTTACCCCCAAGTTCTTTAACCGCGGTTACATCTTCTTGTTGCTGCTGTAGAGTAGTTCTTAGTTCTTAAAATTCCTAGAGTATATACACGTGATCCTAATTAGCATATAAGGTCAATGAAGCATTATAGTGTGAAGTTATTGCAAAGGTGCTTACAGATCGAGGCTGGTCCACTTGCACATTGAGAGTTTTCTTCACGTCTGAAAGCTCCTGCAAAAACAATTACGAACACTTCAAGCAGCAAAACGATCTTGAAACATTTAACAATATCACATTCTAAAGCTACTGTAGCAATGGCTTTCCGATATAAAAGAGATTTAAAAACAAGTATTTATCTAGCTGCAGCACAACAACTATCTATTACATCAGAAACAAAAGCTTCTTAATATTGAGAACAATTTATAGAAAAAAAAACCCATAACTTGCATCTGTTATTCTGTTTATATAAAAAAAAAAAGTGCAGGGATGTGTTTTCTATGGTGAGCCAAACTTATGATCTACTCTATCTCTGAAATTATTATGAAAAAATAAAACTTCAACAACAAAATCAATATCACAAAGAACACGAGTTAATTATATAAAGTCTCAAAATTAGTCGGAATATTCAGGCTTGCAGTCTTCATGAGACGGGGTTGTATATAGTTTATTTTGCTTGCATGTGACCTTAAAAGTGAAAATGTGTCTCTTATTTACACTTCATCATTTTATTAGAGTTTGACCTTAAAAAGCTATTCATTAATGTCATACCGTATTTTATAGGGGTAATATTCAAGACAACAACACTACAAAATATACAAGTTAATACACCAAGAAAATTAAAACAACATATTTAGTAATATTGTATACCGCTTGCATCAATAGCTGCTAATATATCCATCTACAATTTTAATGAAAAAATCATCAACTGAATAAAAAAAATCTAAAAATTAATAAGGGATACAAATAGACCCAAAGACTCCAAACAAAACTAAACATCAAGGACAAAATCATAGAAAGGAAACACACAACTTTTAAAGTCCTCTTCTCTTAGACATTTGATCAAGCACTTCTTGAGAAATTCTTCAAACATATAGTATCCACGTTGTAGCAGGCTAAGGCCTTTTCTTTTTGAAGGATTAAAATTGAAAGAGTAAATCTAAAAATACCTTTCCTCCAATTCTACTCTCTAGCTTGGCTCACAATTCCGCTCCACATTTAATAATATCATAAATAAAATATAAACAACCAAGTAAAGTCTTATTTTCAAACTTACATGTATTGCCATTCGAGTGCGGATTTTCTCGGATTCTTGAACAAATGGCAACTGAAGACTTACAAATACCTTGATAGGGCCTTTGTTGTACTTTCTTACGCTTCTGTAAATATTAAACATCATTGTTAAACAAATGAGCCAAAAGTCAAGATATTGTAGTGCAATTATGTATTCACTAACTCATCCTATATAATTTGAGTTGTAATGTATCGCTACGTGCAAAACCGGTAAGTTCTTCTAAATGTCAAAATTTTGCTAGGAACCGATTACAAAGGTGAAGGCAACAACTACTCATAATGATATACGGTTCTGAAACATGCAACCCTAAAAATAAGATTAATTCATATTTTGTTACTATATCAATTTTACAAAATTTTAAAATTAATAATATATATTTTAAAATATATATATATATATATATATATATATATATATATATATATATATATATATTCAAATGCCCAATTGTGATCTAAAATTTTAGGACCCTATATGTCTATATAGCAGTTTTTTTTTAATAAAATGCTTCTATGCCTTTCTCTACTTGAAGTTGTAAGGCTAATTTTATATTTCTAGAAAGCATAAGAAGATCCCGTCGTTTGGCTGGTTCTCCTTTTTCTATATCATTAATCTTCAATTGCCCAAATTTTGTTAACCAAATCATTATATATAGATTAATTTTAGTGGTGGTTAATTTTAAAAATATGAGTATATGTTTACAATTTTAGTTGTAAGGCTAGATGTCGAGGCCCACCCGATGGGCGGGCATGACTTGTAATTATAATTTTGATGGTGTTATTTAAGGGAAAATTATTTTTATAGATGTCAATTTCATTCAATTTTGTTATGGTTGGAAAGTGTACATGTTGAAAGAAATGGTCATAAGCTTATGAATATTGTTGACACTTTGACTATAGCGAAAGAAGGCGTGTTGAGTTAGACTGACAAATGTGTAACTGTAAACATGTATTAAAAGTGCAGTATATAAAATTTAACACTGATACATAATCACTCAATTCTATGCCTACAATAGAAGAAAGTATTGAGCCTAACTTAAGTAATGTAATTGAGCTTCAATTCTATGAATGAATAGAAGAAAGTATTGAGCCTAACTTAAGTGATTATGTATTCATATTGTAGGCTCAATACTTTCTTCTATTGAGCCTAAAAACTTTAACGTGTCATATGTATTCATATCACTCAATTCTATGTCATACATAATCACTCAATCATAAGCTCAGTTAAGATACTACAAAAGCGACGTAATTGAGCTTCACGTGTCATATTATTCATATTATCCGATTCAGTGGGGTTAAGTAAAACAGTGTTATCGAAGTATTCTTGAGGGGTTCAGTATCCATAGTAGCTCCAGGAAGACGAATAAGTTTATGGGGTGACATAGGAGACTTTGGCTTTAGAAGGTCCATTAATGGTTGTTGCAGAGGTGTTCTCCTTTGGTATGCCAAGACCTGTAATTCCTAGTACTTTTCTTACTTCATTTGCCAACTCTATAACCATATCGTCTTCACGACCTGTTCAACAAATATAAGAAAAAAGGTAAATTTCAAGCAATAGCAAGTTTGAATAGATAGACGATTTTTCTTTCATATCAGCCAGATAAATTTAAATTCACAACCGAATGGTTATGGCAACTTGTATGGCGTAGCGAACTAAAAAATTAACTCTTTTAGACATTAAAGTTGACATTTTTGTCTTTCTTTAAGTATTATGACCATTTTACCCTTCGAAAAATATTTCAAAAAAAAATAAATTCGAAAAAAATTTGAAATTTCAAAAAAAGTATTTCGAAAAAATTAGGAAAAAAAATTTGGAAAAAAAATTTCGAAAAAAATTTAGAAAGGGTAAAATGGTTATAATATGGTGAACATTGCTACTACCAGGAGTACTAATGCTACCCGATGCAATAGGTGCAGTCACTTCTGTAGGTGGACCTTGTGACAAATGTGCACCCAATCCGTTTATAATTGTTAAATCTTAGATGGATGAGGAGGATGGGTGAAAGCCGATATCACAAAAAATTTAAAGAAAAACTAATGGTCATAACGTGATCAATCACACCTGTTACGATAACAATATCAAACAGAAAGTGGCCATGTTTCATTAAAACAATCGGTATATGCACAGATACATACGCGATATGCATTCAATAACAATGAGACTACAATAATAATACATCACTATAAAAGTCGCAGACGTTAACATTGATCTCAGACACAATATGCACCCCTCAAGTTCAATGAGCCAACAGGTATGTGATCCTTTTCTTCAAATCCATCAATTATAGAATACTTGTTTGATGAATAAATTACTTGTAAAAAGTAGGGTTAGGGTTTTAAAATAATTCATGGATTATTGGTTCACTATAAATAATAAATTATATGTTCAGCACCTTTTTTAGAATGATTCGAGTTTAGGCAAATCAGTGTTGATATAAATCTATAGAACCAAATAATGCATTGCTTACTGAATGTTGTTAAACTCACAGCATAATGGTTGTAGGATCTATAGTCGGATTCTCAATACGAATCGATTTTAGCAACTGAAAATCATAAAAACATCACGTAAAATAGGCATACTGAAATATTATTTTAAAAGCATCATTATACAAATCGAGAACACATTATTTGAACAAAAAATACATTGTTTCGATTTCAAAATATAGTATGTTTAGCAACTAATAACAGTGTGCTCATTTGACGTTGTCTATCATAAGATTTCTACACTTCTACTAAAACCTTAAATAAATAAAGATGATTTATTCCAGATAAAAAAATGTCCAACCTGCAAAAGGCGAGTAAGTTTACTACTATATCGATACAGAACATGAGCACCTTCCATTTTTTTTCACATCGGCAAGGACACTAATGAACATTTCAAACTGCAAGTAGTCCCTTGTTAATATGAACTCCTGTTCAATAAATGAGAAGTTTGTAATCTTTAGTATTCTTAAATAGAATGGTCAAACGGGTTGGGTAGTGGGTCAAAGCTGAGTTTAGTTAAACCGAGTCTTTTATAGTAAGGGGTGGGTCGGGTTGGGTTGATCACATATTTTCCCTTTTTTATTATAGTAAATTAAATTATGACCAAAACAATGATAGTGTAAATCTAAAAGTAAATCAGATCCAGAGGTTGTATGCCAAAAAATACAACTTGGTCACATCGACCAGTTGAGATAAAAAAGAAACCCATATTGAAAAGTAGCAAACGCAGGGGATGCGAAACACATGCATACTATTTTTTCAATATTTTTTTTATCAACAATAGAAAATTTACACAACCATAGAATTTGAAATGTAGCGGTTTCCATGTATTAAATAAGTATATCAATAAGGTTATAACGACTCACGATATGGTGAATAAAGGCATTCCAAACTCTTTTGCTCGATTCCCCAACATCTTTTACCTTTTTCGGAAACAATAGGGGCATTGGTTGTGTCGGTAACTAAAATTAGATGATGTGTTTATTTCAACATTGAAATTGATCCTAATAGTTAAATTCATACAATCTGTATTTTAAAACGGTCTAATTTTGTGAACTTAATCTAACCATATACGCATCATATTGCCTCATTCACATACAATATGACCACAAATGAAAATCCCGGCCGTAAGTAAAAATTATGCAATGCAATGAAAGTCGATGACGTATCAAAAGAAGATTTCGATATACGATGTACCCAATGAAGAAAATCCATGCTCACAGGGGATGAACCCTGGTTCAAAGTACCTAAAACCTATATGTTTACTATAGCGTTTAATAGAAGTAATAGCCTCTCAAATGATAACATGAGTTAAAATATATGTTACAATATATGTTATTTTAATATTAGTAATAGCCTATCAAATGAGTTAAAATAGTGGTAAGAAATCTCATATTACCCTTTTAATAGAACTAATTAGTCACGGTTCAATATTTTCCAGACAGATCAGCAGAATCTAAACCCAAAAACTGAGTATCGCAACTTGAAATAAGATTCTCAGTTATAAAACCTATATCCAAACACCCCAAAAAGATAGATAAAAAATTGGTAATTTTGTGTGAAGTCACATCGGGCCTTCATTTCCAGCTGCTTGCAAACCAGGTCATCATAGAGTTCCGCTGCAATGTTGGGTTCATCAATGAAAGCACGAAAAGTTTCAGCAACATATAATTTGAAAGGGACTTTAGGTTGTATCCTCCTTCCAAGAAAAACACACATCTACCAGCACACAAATCCTTAGCAAGTTGCTTGATACTTGATGCTAGCATATAATACGTTCCTGTAGTGAACTGAAAATTGGTATCTGTTATTGAAAATTGGTTTTGAAAATTGGTATCTGTAGCACCAGCAACACTCCTAGCCAGTTGAAAGTTCTGTTATTGACTTATTTATATCATTAATATTTCACTAAGAATGTTTCTCCATGTGTGTTTCGGAAGTTAGTGTGCAAGGTAAACATAATTGTGACTTGTGGTTGTAATAACTTGCAAGTTAATTACAAAATCCAAATACAAACACTACCAGTAATCAAACAATTTTATGAAAGTAGATTTAAAGATACAACATGGCAATTCTCATAACAAATACAATTTGCGTACCTACATCACCCGTACCTTCTGGTAATGGTAAATTATTTGTTGCTCCTTCACCACTCCCACACCTAATATCATCCATTTTGCCGGTACCAAGGAAGCTACCATCCTAGAAGCAACAGCTTATCATGTTAAATAACATTAAAAGACAACACGGGGACACTTACTGAATCAGTTAAGTATAGAGAAGTCACTTATATACCAAACTAAATGGCATTTAAAATAAAAAGTCAATGGACATGTGTTGCTTACTTGGTGAGTTGAAAGAAAGAATATGTCAGGGTCATCATAGAACACATCATTGGTGCCATTCCCATGATGGACATCAAAATCGATAATGAAGACACACTTCAATCTGTGTACCCGTTGTGCATATCGAGCTGCAACTTTACAGTTAGTTTACATATGCATAAACTGCATAACTAAAGTAGGCATGATCCAGATACTAATTTGGGAAAGTTCTCAAATACGTTTTGCAGCAGCAACATCTGCATTCATTAATATCACACAATTAGGGCTACTTAAATTTTAAAGATTGAAGTTAACACCAACCTGCTCATAACAAACATTGATTAGTTCTAAAGCATGTGTCATTTCAACCATTCCAGGTTCTCCAACTGGTGAAGTTGAATTCTTTGTTTAAATCCAAAATGTGCTGCTCTACCTTGAAATATCGAAACAAAAACTCATTATACATGCCTAAATGTCACAGCAGATGGTGGTAGCCCAAATGTCACTTCTTTAGAGGATCAAGGGACTGAATTATACATGCCTAATGATGAAAAAACTCATTATGAAGATCAAAATCATTCTTGTTTTTATCTGAGTCATTTGAAACTGGAAGTATGTATTAGTCAGGTTACCAGGCTGCTGAAGCTACATGTAACTCTAAGGAGGAAGCAATCTGTGCAGCAAAGATTTGGGGATATTAGAAGGTACCAACTAATAGTGAAAATGTCTTATTACTGCCAGTTGCACATCAACCTGTTTCAGTATCCATAGATGCAAGTTGATATGATTTCCATTACTACTCGAGTGCGGTTTTTACAAGAGATTGCGGGTCTGATCTAGACCTTGGTGTTACAGCAGTCGAGTATGGAACAGCCGAGATGTGACCTTTAAGTTTTCAAGATCGATGATGCTTGGAATAGACTTAAAAAGACTTTCAAAGTCGGTTACCTGGAAGATCAGAAATAATGTTGATATGTGAATATGTTAAAAACTATCATAGAGAGTGTCTTGAGAAACAAATAGATGATTTACTGTGGTTTTCACCTTTTCAAAATCAGGGCCTAACTTTATAGTAGGATTGACAAGGTTTATTCTATCCTCATTGCGCACAACAATTGGTGTAACGTGTGAATTTCAAATAAAAGTCGACTATCCAGTTATTATTGTCTCTTCAAAGTCAGTATTATAAAGAAACTATAGTGATAAATGTATATATGTTTATGTCGGCTATCTAGAATAAGCAAAACATATATTACGGATGTTTGGTCACAATGGTTGTTGCAGCTGCAACCCCTCAATTATAACACACATCAGTATATCACCTAATACATTAACATATAAACTGTCTGCTTTCAATTAATCGCAAAGTTTATTTTGTGACACACTTCTCCCTATCGTGGTTTCAAGGAACTTTCGAAAGAAAAACCCTACAACATACACCAATTAGTATAACAATCAATTACACATTTATAAACGAAAGAAAAACCCTTATAGGAAATCATTATTCAAGGTTCAACATACCTAATTGGATATTAAATTGTTTAACTTTATCATAAGAATCCTAAAACTTTCAGCATGATTTTCAGGACTGGATGTCGCCGGCTTGAAACATGGAACGAAGACCATGCATAAACCAATTGTGGCATTGGATCATGCTTGTGGATGAAATCTGTGATGATATGCATTTTTCTCATACTATAATATTTTAGCTTGGGTACATGTTCACATGGTGTTTATTATGCCAAGTTGGCACATGTAAACATGTGTATGGCCTATACTTAAATATTAAAAACAGAGAAACAATTTGATTATGGTTGCATAGCATGTAAGCTGGTTTACCTTGCTGTAATGCATATTTTACAGATCCAATATGATCTTTCTGACATTGGGACATCCAGGTTCTTTAGCACAACTGAGAAAAAGAAGAAATTAGGGTTTTAAGAAAAAGTATATTATGAATGAAGTGAGATTTTTTTTTACGCTGAGATAGGGTTATAAGTTGTAGAGATTGTCAAACTTATCTCATTAAATTGGTGAATGATTTGTTGTGTAAGTTTATATATTTGGATTTGCAAGATATAATCTAAAAATGTGTTGGTCTAGTGGTTATCATGCTTGTTAATATTACCAACACCCTAGGTTCAATCCTTGTAAGTGGCAAAATTTTAAAAAAAAATCCGGATTTTTTTAGTAAAATAATTATACCGAATTTAATTAATAAATACTTGCTTACGTGGACAAAATGCGATGACATGGAAATATGACTTGGCATTATGGGATGCCAAGTGGCATTTTATGTGGCATGCCTCCTCTTATATATAATGTATAGATATATATATGTTATTATTAAATATTTAGTCACCAAATAAACACCTAACGAATGTTAATATTTAACGAGTTTGGACTAACGGTCGTTAATTGTAACATTAAAGGACTAAAGATGGAAATAGTGGACGAGAAGGATCTAGAACCCCTTTGGGTTCTCTAGGCCGGTCGTGGGTTCCAAAAGCCCAAGGGATCCATTACTTGGTCATCAAGTTTAGATGTGTATAAATACAAACCCCTTGTATTCATTAAATCTAATCTTGGATCACCAAAGAACTCTAACTTCTTCTCCTCTCCTCTCCTTGTGCCTTGGATGATTGACCATATATCCCTAACACATAGGGATCGATTTTCCATTGCTCAATACAAGTGTTTGGTTATTTGTGATTCAAGAACCTAGCTTTTCTCATTGATTCGCTACTAATAAGTGTGTACAAGAACGAAGAGCAAATACACTTGTGTTTGTATATCTTGGGTATTCGAATTTTGGTGTAGTCGAATTTGTTAAACCCTAATTTATTAAGGTTTAGGGTTTCTTGGTTCTTAATCTTAATTTGTGGCTTTCATAAACCCTAATTGCATTGATTGATAAAAGGTACGTATATTCTTTTATTTCGGTTAATTAATTTACAAGTATTATTCCTATTACTTCCGCTACATGCTTTGATGATGTTTAGGTATTTACTTTATAGTTATGATTAGTAAAACCCAACAGTGGTATCACGAGCTGTTAATATGTTGTAATTAATTACCGAAATACATAAAAATTATATCTTTGTGATTATTACATGCTTTTATTGGTTTCTAGGGTTTTGAAAATTGGAACCCTAATTTTTTATTATAAGGGTCGATTACCCTTTAATTTTTTAATTAGGTTTTATTTTTTGTAAAACTTGTAGAAACCGTAGGATTGCATGTATATTTTACTTGGTTTTCATGAATAATTGTTATGTGCCATGATTTAGGGCTGAGCATGGAAGGTTCAAAACCGAACCGGACCGACAAAACCGACCGAACCGACCCGACAACCCTTCGGTTCGGTTTCGGTTTCGGCTTATTACAATTTTCGGTTTCGGTTCGGTTCGGTCCGACCCAAAACCGACAAAAACATGCACAAACACAAGTAAACCGGACCGAACCGACGGACCCGACACTAAACCGAACCGAACCGACCATATTCGGTATCGGTTTCGGTTTAGGTTTTCTATGGTTTTCGATTTTCGGTTTTGTCGGTTCGGTTCGGTTTTGGACCGACGCTCAGCCCTACCATGATTATATGCGTTTCTTGGGATTATAATTGTTATGAGGAATCCATGGTGGAACATGCATGTTTTACCATGGATTATTGTTTATTGACTGTTTTGATTAATTGTTAAGTAAAATTCACATGTTAATTAGTTTGATAAATATAAAATTGAGGAGGACCTCAATATATCTAATAATAATTCGTTATGTGCAATATGGCATATCATTAACTTTGGCTTACGCAATCAACTTGTCAATGTATGTGGCTCACTTGCATTGATAGGTGAAAGCCCTAGTTAAAATATGCACGGTTTTTACGCCTAGAATTGTTTATTAGGTTTTATCGAACAAATTATGCATGTGGCTAATTTTTTTTCCATATGTTAATTGTTAAGTTATATGTATATTATTTGAGTTCGTTATATTTTTTATTAAAGTGCTTTTTGTTTATATTGTATGATACGTTAATAAGCAAAAAGGGTTTTTTGAGAATAGAAAATTAAATGGACTAAATAATGGCGAAATTTGATTTGTTTTCTAAGTATTAAATCTTGAACTTTTAATCAACTGATGTGACTGTACTAAATGGTTAGAACGGCTCACCCATTAGAACAAACTGTGTGAGTGGTTTAAGAAGGGCTCGACATTAAATTGCGACTCTAAAGAAGAAGGGTTATTCATAATATGCTTCGCGCTGACCAGCTTCTCTGCCACTTTGTGCGTTATATTTGGAGCTCCCTAGTATAACTATTCTATGTACGAAGCATATTAGTGCAAAGTTGTAAGTTTCTCAACGCATCGATTAAAACTTTGTAGAATTTAATCTTAGCAATTTAAAACTATGAGCAAGGTTTTGATTTTTTTTATGTTATGAAGATGTATGCATGCTTCTTCATACATAAGTTTTGATTACACATTAAAATTGTACCCTTTAAAATTTAAGTTTATGCCATCTAATGATATGAAACACTTGAAGTTGTAATTTACGTTATGTGAGACCTTGAACTAGATTACAATAACAAGGTGAATCTATATGTTGTGTGAGACCTCAGCTGAAATAATTTGCAGTTTCTAAATTAGACAATTTAATTAAGTTAGTTAGTGAGACCTATAACTTAATGCATAAGATGGGATAAAACATGCTTACATTTTGCATAATTGTTTGGCAAAATTGTAAATCCCATATTTTCTAGGAATTGAAAACTTGTTTGTAAATTATTGTTCTTCGACAATTACCTATTCTATACTTTTATCACTAGCAGATCAACTGATGTGGTGAAACTATGATAATGAAGATCCTAGATTCAAGGAAAATTCTATGGTTAATATGAATATTGACATAATGGTATTTTATTTTCTTGAAAGATTTAATTATCGAAAATACTAAAAATTGAATTTTGTTTATTTTTTATTGTATTAATGCAACATTAAATAGCGTGGTTTGGGCTTTTGTAAATTGATCTAGTTCTGTTTTCAAACAAATGTTTGATCAAGAAAAATTTACTAAAAAGACAAACATAGACTCTTTTCTGTGGAAGAAGAGTGAAACTCAATCCTATTCCTTTTCATGATTGAGAAAGGTATATTAGGAACATTAGAATTGTCTAAATTCTACTATAACTCATAGCAACTTTAATAGTTAAGAAAATTGCACACCATGTTTTCCTTAAGAGATTTCATTACCCTCTGTTGGTGATTGAATTCTTATATGCATTTTGGTCAACTAGAAAACATGTATGACGTTTTATGAGTTATTAAATTAGAAGCTAGACTAATTACCGCATAATTGGTAAAAGACAAACTAGTATATTTTATCTAGTTGTTTTGCTTTGATCAATTAAAAGTGCTCTACACACCATTGTGGGGATAGTAAACCTATTAAGGAAGAAATTGCATGCTCAAATTTTCAAGTTAATAGCATTGATGGATGATTCATCAACTACAAAGTAGAATACACTTTTTAAGTACCTAAGTAATTGTTACGAATGGTCTTTAAAAGGGGTAGCAACGTAATAGCACGCTATCTTCATTGGTTAATGAAACACTTACAATTTTGTCAAATCCAGTGGGAGTATTGTGGCGTATTACTGAATAAGGCATTATTGTAACATTGTCTAATTCAGTGGGAGTTACAAGATTTATTATCTTGGTACTAACTCAGATTATTTCTAGATTTTCTTGAAATAATACATTACGTTCAAAAATGTAGACATTCATATTCTCAAGGATAGTCATGAACGCTTTGTTGATAATTAAGTGGTCCTACATATACTTGTAATGCTTATATATCTATGACACTATCATATTGCTCACATAAACAAACGAATGTCATGGTGTTTATCTACTATATGATGTTGTTCTATGCACAAGTGGGAGAAGAATTTATTGTGTGCAAAGGAACAACACATACAAATATGATTAATGGATTCTCTTGATCGTGAGGTAAGAGATTAACGTTCTAATAAGATTGTATTGTTTAAAGAACATGTGTCAAGATTATAGCATAAGACTACTTTTATGTCTTATGTCATTCAAATTATAGAAACACTTGAAGTTACATTTTAGGTTAAGTGAGATCTTTGCTAGATTGTAATCTCAAGGTAAATCTCTACTTGTCGTGGGATCGGGCGTGGATGCTTTTGCAGTTTCTTAAGTTGGACACTTCAAGGGATGTCATAATTAAAATAAAGTAATCTAATGCTACTTTAAATATTTGTGTATTCTTGGAATGACATAAATAGTTTATTAACTTAAAATTATTTAATTGAAACCATGCCGTGGTGTTCATAATAACTTTAAATTATACATGGTTATATGTTTCTGTATAAACTCACAAACATGAAGTCTTTTAAAGACTTATAATATAAAGTAAGATATTATAACTGTTATGTCTTTTAACTTAATCAAAGAATACTTATGTTATAAAACATGCAATTGGCTTGAAAATTCTATTATACCATTAAGTTGAGTTAGTTGGTAAATAAGTAAGCCAAAAAGAATATGTTTATCTTACATACTGTTAGATTGTCTTACAACATTAATTCTAATGAAATATTGTATGTTCAGTTAGAAAAATCAAACTTTTGTCATATTGTTTGATTCAAGATAATTATATTCTCTTTTCTTTCCAAAGTTATCAAGGTTAGAAATTGGGTATTGATTGGATATACTTAATAAAACTCAAAACCTAGAAGATTAATAAGACACCATTTTAGTATGGTATGTGATGAATCACATTGAGTCTTATGTTGAAGTTATGATTTGTTAAAACTACTTATGGAGTAGGTTATTAACAAACAAGATTTATGAACTGTCAATGTGTTTTGTAATATCTCAAAAGAAAACAATTTAGTGTTGTTCTAATTGCTAAAGTATTTATAGATAGTCTTTAACTTACAAAAGCAAGTGGAGGTTTTTTTAGATCTTGAAAAGATTAAATTACAATTACAAAACACATAATCTTCTCAAATCCACTAGTAAATATCATGATGAGGTCAAATCTGATAGACCTCAAGATGGTGGAATTCTCATTCGTAGATCCGCAAGGATATCTCAATATTTGATATGATGAGAAATATGAATTGCAGGATCATGGTAAGCCTGTTAATCATAATGATATATTACCTAATATTGAATTGTGGTAAATTATTCATACTATGAATGTTAAGATGTTGTCCAAAAAAATAATCAATTTTGGAAACTTGGTTTATCTTAATAAAGATGAGTTTCTTTAAAGGAAGGAAAACCCTAATGGTTTAAATCTTTGTGTAGAAATCATATGGACAATATTATACATGTGTTTAATGCATGACTTGTGACAAGATTATTAATCACATTTAAGCAATTAACTGTGATTGAATATTCTTTCCTAGACACATTAAATATATAAAGATGATAATTGTCATACTTATTTTCATTGATATGAAAAATGACAATGGAATATTAAAACTCCTTCGTGTGTGATTGCTTTTGCGAGGACGATAAGTAATACAAAGGAGTTTTATAAATTCACATAATCTTTGAAAATGTACAAGCTGCAAGAATCCATGAAAGGATATATGCATGCATCTAGGAGACGATTCTTATGTTTAACTATTAAATCTAAGTTTTGGTTTAAAATTAAAATAAGATAATTTCTAAGTATTCCTGAAAGCTAGTAGGAGTATTATGTTTATTTTCTTTAAATCTTATATGTTGTGGGTAGTAACATTCCATCTAAGCTAAATGTTAAGTTTTAGTTGAGAATGGAACTTCACATGAAAGACCTTGACAATAAGACATACAACCTTGGAATATATGTTTATTACTAATAAACATGTGCGGTAAAATAAATGAGTTTAATAGAACATGATATATCATTTGGAAAATGGATATGTAGAACATGAATGAAATCTTAGTTTGACACAACGATTTTACATGTACATCATGTTAGTGTTGTATGCAAGATGATTTGACAACATTGATATCTAATGAAGTTATTAGATAACTAGTGTAATGAATATTCTAATAGAATATGTTTGAATCTAGAATTACATTCCTCAGCCTGGAGTTGCTCTCAAAATTCTATCGATGAGCAATATAGCAATTGTTACGTAATTGTCATAGCCAACAAACTTGAAAGATTTGGAAGGCATCAAACATTACACTGTAGATATTGAAGTTTACGATTTTTTTAAAGAGCATATTGTTGTTTGTATACAATGATGCTGGTTTAATTGAGATGACACTCAATACTAGTCATGGGAGGATTTCATCCTTGTTGATGGCCATGTGAACTAGTTGTGCTCCATTAAGAGCATAACTGCATTATACAATAAAGAATAAGAATACTTTAAACTTAAAAATGTTTGAAAGTTTGATTGTCATAAATTGGTGGTTGAGGATGTCACACATTTTATGAAATATTATGTGGCAATATCAAGATATTTTGAATGCACACATACAAGAACTTCACTAGTTGAATTCTTGAAATAAGTATTCTTAAAATTCCGATAGATCAAAGTTAGTTAAAATTATGCTTTGTCAACAAGTATGATTGTTATTACTTGAGACATAATTCATTAACCAGTATTATCATGCATTGATCTATTTAGAATTTGGATAGGGGATGTTATGAACAAATATTATTTAAATGGAATAGAATATTGGTTATGTTTATTTTTCTTTTTCTTAATATTATATCATATATTTGCATGTTTAATCCGTGAATAACTTATGTTATTCTAAAAGTCCGTTGTAGATCAATGATGTGGGAATGTCATTGAATTAAGACAAGTCTGAGTTTTGGTATAATATACTTTAAGTATATTGATGCATGGGACATGCCAAATTCACATGATATTCAATGAACTGAATATAGGACAGATCCCAACTTAACATGTTTGTACTTTATGGATCTTTGTCATTAAGTAAATCATGTATATTTATCATCAGACTGAGATACCAGATAACTGTTATGAATGTAGTACACTTGTGTGAAATAGTCTAACGCTATCCGTAAAAGGTGGTTATAAGGGCTATTTTCAGAAGTGTTGCAAAGTTCATGAGCTTTTCTTGTAGTCAAGAGAATTTGCTCATTTGAATTTGTTTCAAAGCATAATACTGTTTGGGCCCCTCGTAAGGTTGACAAGATGTTTGTAAGCCCTTACCCAAGATCTATTTGGAATATGTTCAGATGATTTGGTAATCTTGTTCAATCAGATATAATGATAAACAAAATATTAACTTGTGAAATGACTCGATCCATATTCACAGTTAATGAAGTATTAGAAGTAAAAGGATAAGTATTAATGATGGATCATTAAAATGGTTTTTCCAGAGAACCACACTCGGTTCAAATCTGGGGGCATTGGCGTGTTAAGCTAGACTAAACCAATGCCATTACTATATTAAGATGTATCCAAGTGGGAGCTGAAAGGTTATGGATATAAATTAATATTAGTATGACCGGATTCGAACTCGAGACTTCGAAATTGCACACATTACATATGAGAATCAATGTTTAGAATAATTAATAAATAAATGTTATTATTAATTATTTAGTCACAAAATAAACACCTAACGAATGTTAATATTTAACGAGTTTGGACTAACGGTCGTTAAATGTAACATTAAAGGACTAAAGATGCAAATAGTGGACGAGAAGGATCTAGAACCCCTTTGGGTTCTCTAGGCCGGTCGTGGGTTCCAAAAGCCCAAGGGATCCATTACTTGGTCATCAAGTTTAGATGTGTACAAATACAAACCTCTTATATTCATTAAATCTAATCTTGGATTACCAAAAACCCTAACTTCTTCTCCTCTCCTCTCCTTGTGCCTTGGCTGATCAACCATATATCCCTAACACCTAGGGATCGATTTTCCATTGCTCAATACAAGTGTTTGGTTATTTGTGATTCAAGAACCTAGCTTTTCTCATTGATTCACTACTAATACGTGTGTACAAGAACGAAGAGCAAATACACTTATGTTTGTATATCTTGGGTATTCGACATTTGGTGTAGTCGAATTTGTTAAACCCTAATTTATTAGGGTTTAGGGTTTCTTGGTTCTTGATCTTAATTGGGGTTTTCATAAACACTAATTGCATTGGTTGCTAAAAGGTACGCATAATCTTTTATTTCTTTTTTTGTGTGAAAGGTCAAAGACCTGGTAAATATATTACTCCAAAAAACATTTAAGTACAAAGGATATGGGTGAATCCATATCTCGCTACATAAGTAGGAAAAGCTTACATAACATGATACTTCCTATTCTCTAAACAAGAAAATAAACCACTACTCAAAAGATAACATTAGACTCCTATGAAAGCAAAATTACTTCCTACCTAGGCCATGGAGCTTGATACCATACGTGTCATAAAGAGCATCCAAATTCCTTGGAAGATCGTACACCTGATCCGCATAGTCATCATAATCGTAGCCATCATAATCATCTTTACGATCATGACCACCACCAAATAGGTTCACTGACTCATCAAAAGTACTCACAACCTTCTCTTCATCACTGTCGGAATCAACAATCTCTCCCACCTTAGAAAATGGGTTAACCCTCTTAGTAGAAGAAGTAGATGGAAAATCCTTTCTATTAACTGGATAATCAACCTTTTCAGTAGGGTTACCATCATCATCAACAAGGGTAGCTTTCCCATCAATAAGAAGCTTTTCAAACTCCCCAATTTTCTCAACAATAGGAGTAGGACCAACCTCGTTAGCTTCCATTGAATCACTCACAAGCGATTCATGCAATGTATTACTAGTTTTTGGAGACTCATTCTTCTTTTCTTCCATTGTAATACCATCATCCACATCCTTATTTACTTCCTTAGTATTAATACCAAAGTCATCAGTGTCATCCATACTAAGGGCATCAAATTTATTGGATGTAACAACCTTCGTTCCACTCGTACTAGGCACATCAGTAGGAATGCCAGACTCATAATTATAACCATATTAAGGACATTAAACATATTCGATGTATCAATCTTAGGCCCACTAGTACTAGCCACTTCAGTAGCCTTTTCCTTAGTAGCATCCACCTTCTTAGGCACCGTAGGAGTCGCTTTAGGTACATAGCGAAAATTATTACCCACAACAGGATTAGTAAATCCTCCAATACCCGGTACATTTGATTTACAAGTATTATTCCTATTACTCCTATTACTTCCGCTGCATGTTTTGATGATGTTTACGTGTTTACTTTATTGTTATGATTAGTAAAACCCAACAAAACCGAGTCAAATCAAGTCTAGCTCGACAAGACCTGATCACGGCTTGAAGATAGCTTGACTCTAGATAGGCTAGCTAGCTCGGCAAGCTTTCATGATGGAAGCTCTAGCTCTCAACTCAATGAATATATTTTTTTACTTGTATTTACATGGTAAACCTTAAAAATACATAGGAGATATACAAAAGTATGTGTAGCTTAAAATGCTCGAAAAACTCATTACAACTCTAGACGGGCGCCTAAAATATATTAAATACACAATATACATATGACTTGAAATCTCGTATAACAAGTCGAGTCAAGTCTTTACGCACATGTAATCATTGTCTTAAGCTATGTCTTCGCGGAAGGGTGAGTTGGAACCCATAAAGGGTGTACGAGGTGAGTCATTCCTGACTGATCTACACCTTTGTGGAACAACTAAAACCGAGTCTTTCTAAAATCAAACTCAGTTCGTTAAGAGCTATTTTCTAGGCTTCAGCTTAAGCTTCAGACAAGCTCGGGTTGTTCTTGTAGTCTTATGTAGTAAGATTTTATTTTATTTTTTTATTTTTTTTGGGAAAAAGGGAACTTCCACCCTGGTAAAATATATTAACCAAACAACCGTTTAAAGTACAATGGAATGTGGCTGAAATGCCATATTAACCTCAAGCAACCGCTTGAAGAACCACTAGATCATTTATGACATGCCATAAATGAACAACTAGTTACCAACAACTAGAATAACCACTTAAAACATAAACATGCAAAACAATTAAAAAAATCCACATAAAAGATTACTTCCTCAAACGGCCTTGAAGCTTGAAATCACACTGGTTGTTAAACTCCTCAAATTTCCCAGGTAAGTTATAGACCTGGGCCACGTAATCATCGAGGAAGATAGCCTTTT